>JAODAL010007103.1:0-127978 GCA_025379985.1 Phyllomedusa bahiana
GGGGCTTTTTTTAAAAAATTTTTCTACTTGCAATTTTCGCAAAATTTCGTTTGTTGAATTATTCGCACGAATCGGTTAAAAAGCGGTTTATTTAAAGGCTCACGGGTGAGGGTGTGTAGCTTTGTATTTAAATATGGGGGGGGTTTTTGGTCTTAACATTTGGGGTTTTATAGAACGCTGCTGGCCCTTTTAAATGTTTCACTAAAAATTTTGGGCACTTAAGAGGAAAAATGCCAAAAAATCAAGCTTTTACCTTTATAAAGTGGAAAAAAAAATTTAACTCAGGTCAAATTGTGCGAGTTGGGGGACCGGACATACTGGGTCCGCATTTGGCACAAGAAAATTTCCCTAGGTCAAAAACACGGGGGAACCCAAGGGGGCACAAAATTAGGACAGGGGGCATTTAGGTACATGGCAAATTTTCATTGGGGCGGCAAAAATTTTAGGCCCCAATTTTTCCACAATGACTTTGGGATTCCGACCCAGCAGTAATCAGGCTGGCACAATGCCGGGAGGGGCAAAACAGTATTAACCAAGATTTTGGCCCCAAAAATTGGAGGTCACGGCCGCAGCTATGAGATGGCAGTCAAATGCTTCACCAAACATATTGGCACAAGGGGGACAAAATCCTTTGGGGGACCAAAAAACAAGCGGAAGAGGGCCATAACTGGAAAAAAACAGAGGAGCCAAAAGGTGGCACAATACAAGTGGGGAGGTCACGGGGCAGTAATGAGATCAGGCGTGGCCAAGACTTTCGGGAGGGGGCAAAACACGAGGAAGCCACGGGAGGGCCAATGACTGAGAGCGGAGGTCAGGCGGCACAGTATGGGGGTCAGGCGTGCACAATGCCCCTTTTGGAGGCGGCAAAACAGTTTTTAGGCCACAAGGGCACAATGATACAGTGTGGAGGTCACGACAGCAGCAGCATGGTCACAGTGGCACAATGACATTCTGGAGGGGGAAAAACAGTAATTAACCCACAGAGTGGCACAATCACACAGTGTGGAGGTCACGGGGGCAGCAGTAGAGATCAGGCATGGCACAATGACATTCTGGGGCGGCAAAACTATTAGGCCACAGAGTGGCCAATGATACAGTGTGGGGCACAAAGCAGAGCATGAGATCAGGCAAAAGGCACAATGCATTCTGGAGTGGCAAAACCAGGGAAGCCACAGAGTGGCACAATCAACAGTGGGAGGTCACTGCGGCAGCATATAGATCAGGCAGGGGCACAATGACTTTCTGTGGGCGGCTAAACAGTTTAGCCACAGAGTGGCACAATCACACGTGTGGAGGCAGGGCGGCAGCAGTATGAGATCAGGAAAGGGCAAAATGAATTCGGGGGCGGCTAAACAGTATTAGGCCACAGAGTGGCAAAATCCCACAGGTGGAGGTCAAACAGCAGCAGCAGAATCAGGCATGGCACAATGACATTTGGATTTGGGGCAAAACAGGGGGAAGCCCCCGAGGGGCAAAAATGATGAGAGCGGAGTTCAGGGTGGCACACAGAGGTCAGGCAGTGGACAATGAAAAAGTGGGGAGGACAGGGCACAGCCACAGCGCAGCATGAGGTCAGACATGGCACAAGACACTTTGGGTGTCAGGCAACACCCCAGCAGATGGGGTCATAGAGTGGCACAATGAAAAATTTTTGGGTGGGTGTTAATACCATCCCGGTAAAAGGGGGGTGGTAGGCAGATGGGAAACTTCGCAGTGTGGGCATCGGGTGGGGGCCGGCTTTAAATAGGGTTGAGGCAGGATTTTGAACCCAGACTGACGCCTAAGGCTTTGTGTTGGAAATCCTGGCCGATCCACCCCTATTCATTGAAAAGGCAGCGTTCCACACCCTGGACAAGCGGTCTCCTTGGGCCCCCGCCGCACTGAACCCCCCTTTGAGCCACACTACGGGCCCCGGGCAGGACAGCTTCCCACGCAAATTGGGGCAATTTGGGGCCACACATCCATTTTGGGCCCCCAGTTCCAGGGATTTTTAATGAGGGGGCAAGTGCTGTCCAAGTGGGGCCACAACCGTTGGTTCAGGGACTGCTCCGGGCCCTGCTGCCTCCCTGCTGGCGAAGCCTCCCACAAGGGCGGGTAAAGGAAGCTGCTCATAAATGACCCAGATTGGTTACTACTGATGAGCTGGTATGCCCCTACCCCCCCACCCCCCCCCCGGGGGGAAACGTGAGCGCTGAGGAACCCCCCGGGTCAGACCTGTCAGAGGAGGGCGAGCCGCCATAGGCAGCACCCAACTGATTACAGAGGATTTCCCATGGTTTTTTTAGTTTGTTTTTCCCTCCAATACGGGGAAAAAAGGCTCTTTTGACCAGAAGGGGGTCCAATAGGGGGAAGCCAGAATCATCCCTCTGCCGGATGTGCTATTCGGCTGCCCATAGCCAGGTAAATAAGATCTGGGGCCTCTCACAAGTGACCCGGGGGGGCTCCCTCCCTCCATTCCACTGTATACTGCCACGGAGCTTGGGGTCATCTGCTCGTCTTCCTCATCCCCATCCACCCCTCCACTGCTCCTCTCCTCCCTCTTGTCCCCTGGGTAAAAAATCCACTCTTTCCCACCAACAATGCTTCTGCTCCAATGCCCCCCCCCCCATTTCACCCCCCCGGACTCATGTGGCCCACGAGTGAGTCGCCAGTCCCCACCCCCGCCCAGACAGATTTTTCAGCCTGTTCCAGACGAACGGGAATGATGTTATTCACCCCTATCCTGGCACTGAAAATAACGTCGCCCCCCTCAAGGCCTCAACAAACGCGGGTCAGCTGAGCTGCCACGGCGAATCAAAGTTACACAGGGGAGGTTCTGTTGCCCGATCATAAAAAAATCGTTAATGGCCTTTCTCTTTATACAGGGCCCCAACGTGCAGGCTGGAATTCCAAGGGGTGGAAACATCGCATATCAGAGTGTTTTGGGGGGAGGCCGTTCTGTCCTGAACTCGAGGGGGGTTTTTTTTTCCTGGCTTTGTACATGGATAAAGTGCATGCACGTTTCCTGGCCTTTTCAAATGTTCTGAAATCGGTGGAAGATTTCAGGAACCTTTTCACAACCAGTTTGAACACGTGGCCAGCAGGGGCGCATGGACCATCCCTCCTCGGTGCAGCGCGGACACCATGTTCCTCCCATTGTCCGCACAGGTTCCGATTTGAGTTGGCGGGGGAAAAGCCACACATGATTTCTTGTGCAAGACCGGAGCATTTCCTCCCCTGTGTGACTTTTCCCAGGAAACCAGTGTAACTGCGTGACCCCCGTGTGCCCCCAAAACACAGGGGGGGATATGGACGTACTTGGGGAGGCTGAGATGGTGGTGGTGGTGGAGGGGAGGAGGCGGGACTTTGGCCAGGTGCACAGTTTGAAAACGGGGAAAAGGAGAAACGCGCCCTGTCCAAGTTGTTGGTGTGCCTGGCTGGGCACTTTCACCCAGTGGGCCGAAAGGGGACATGTACTGGCCCTGACCGTATTACGCCCAGACGTCCTGGCTGCCGTGCCCCCTTGGAAACAAAGAAAGCTAAAGGGACTGACCCCCCTTCTGTTTTACATTTTTAAAGAAGTGCTGGTATGCCTTTTTGGAAAAGAAATTATGGCTTTGGAACTCTCCCCGGCTCGGCACAAGCCATTAGTTCTCTGAACGGTGCAAGTCCACCATTTGGAAAGGGAGGGTGCAGTACCAACAATTGGCAGGACCACGGTCAGCTCCTGCACCTTAGGATTTTTTACCATAGTTGTCTCTTTGCAACGCCTCCTGAACGACTGCGGCGCCATGAGTACGGGGAGCAGGAGACGGGGACCGGGAGATGTCAAAGAGAAACAGTCCCCCTTCTGCAGAGGTGGGGGACCTTGACTGGCTGCAATGGCAGCGGCCATGGGCGCTGCTGCGCTGCTGTGCTCGGCGGCGGATGGACCACCACATCGAGCCAGTTTCCCCAGGCCACCGGATGGGACCTGCATGGTTGGGGGCCGGGCGTGGTTCCAACGTTTGCTCCCCCGGCCACGCTTCATTTTTTGCCCACGATTTACATATACCAAATTCGGCTCCCCCGGTGTCTTAGCAAAAACTGCCCCACCGCCGTGTATCGGATTTTTTTCCGCCAAGCTCCGCCTGAGGACTACTGCCGCCCCTTCCTCGCTAGCCCCTGTGCGCTACTTTCTGGGGCCTGCGAAGTGGTTTTTTACCCCTGGCCCCCTTGGCTCCCCACCTCACACTGTCATCCTGTACTCACGGGGACAACCCACTTCTGGCTGAGCGCTGCCTGACGCGCAAGCGACGCCCTCTTCTCCTGACATGATGAAACCCTGCCCACCGGCTCCCAATGGGGGTCGGCTACTCACATCATTTGTGTTTTTTGTCATGCTGTCCTCAACACCCCTTTGGATGCCGAGGCTGAAACCCCTCAAACATGACCTCCCATGCCCTCTCCCCTCTATACTTTGGCCCCACTGCAAGAACGGCGTATTGGCCCCATTTCTTCGCTGCCCAAATAGCTGCTGACGCCCCCCCTCAAATTGTTCATCCCCCCTAATAGGGCGCTGAACCCCAAAACCACATAGTAAATCTCTGGGTGAGGGAACCGGTGGGGCAGAGGGGCTGAGGAAAAGGTGAGGGCCCTGACCCGCCCCGGCCCCTCCAACAAGGGGTTTTGTCTGAGGTTCCAATGAATCTTGGCTGGGTTGTAATGTCTCTGGGAGGAAGAGGGACCCGTCAACCAATCAAGAACCCTTTTGGTTGTGAAAACACACGGGCCCAAAATACGCGGGAGTTTTGGCCTCAACCGGTGACCCTGCTGCGAAATCCCCCCTTGCTGTGCTGCTACCTGGGCCTGTTTCCAGGGAAAGTTTTTTTCCCCTCCCCCCGCAGGTGCAGAGCCTGCCACCTCTCTGTTGAAACGTTTTTCTTAAATGTACAGACACTTTTTGAGAGAACTGTATATGATAAAAATACACCCCTGTTTTTTTGAACCCAAATGAACCCCTAACAACTTGGGTAACCCTTGAAAAAATTGCGCTCCCCCAAATGGCCAGGAAAAATTTTATTGTATGTGTCGTTTTAAAAAAACTGTGTGCTTTCTAAATGTAAAGCACAAACCGGCTTAATTAACCTTGGACATAATTAGGCTCAAAAAAGTATATTTTTTGGCGTTGAAAAAGACGGTTATTTTTGTCAGCACACCCAAAACAACCCGCCCTTTTTTTCAAAAACCCTTAACCACCTTTTTGGGAAATTTTTAAATTTGGGGAAACCAAAAAAAATTTTTTTAAAAAACGGGCACAAAAAGGTTTTAAAAAGATTTTGGGAAAAAGGCCCAAAAAATGGGTTAAATTCGTGTTTTCTTGCCCACAAAAAGAGAACAGTTGTAATTAACCCCTTTTCTTGTGAATTTGGCTACAGGAAAAATTTATATATTTTGGGGGTTGAAAAAGACCCGGTTTCTTGGGTCAGCAAAAAAGCAAAACAAAGCTTAATTTTAACCCTGGGGTAATTGCGCAAAGAATTGGCCCCACAAGCTAGTACTTTTTAGCGTGTTACTTTTCGTGTTTTTCTAGCCCCCCAAAAAGAGTAAGTTGAATTAAAACCTTTTCTGTGAATTAGGCTACAGGAAAAATTTTATTTTTCGTGAAAAAAAGACGTTTTTTTGGGTCAGCAACCAGCAAAACAACCTTAATTTAACCCCCTGGATTAAATGCGCAAAAGAATTGACAGCCAAAAATGAAGTGGTATTTTATTTTAAAAACGCTGTTTCTTTTAAATAATAAAACAGGAACTAACTTGATCCCACTTGATATTGAATGTAAATGCAGCTGCAGGGACGCCACTGGATTTCAGATCCAATACCCCAAAAAAATTAGAAATAGAAAAATTTTTGAAAAAAGTCTCTGAGAAAAACGAGACCCCCACAGAAATCGTATAAAAAATCAATTCTTCAGTAAGAGCTATCAGCCGGCAGCACCTTCCCTGATGAGCACATGAGAGGAGTTGAATCCCGGGGCCCCCGGGCCCGGACTATATAGTGCGGTGAGTCACAGAATCCGCCGGCCTTTGGCTTCACCTCTGCCATTTCATCGGCTATGCCCCTTCTTCCCCCCCAAGTGCTTTTTCCCCATGAGCGCCATGTCCCAGCCATTTTTTTCAATCAAAAGCACCTTCGTTCAACCCCCAATACCCCAAAGTTCGAAAATTTGTTCGAACCAATTTTTTCCTGAAATTCTAAAAGAATTCCACTTCGTTAGAATCGATTCGCCACCTATTTTCAAAATTTTTCCATTTTTCACTGAAAAAATAAAGTGACCCGGGCAAAGCAATTAATATTATTCCCCCAGTTCTGCCTTTTCAGAGATATCCCATAAGTGACCCTAGTGCGTATTTTTCTAACAAATCTCAATAGGGGAGCACCCCACTGGACTCTGGGGCCCCATTTTTCATTACGACTTTATTTAGGTGCCATTTCGTTTTTCAACACCTAAAGGGCTAAAACTTAATAAATACCCCAAAAAAACCCCTATTGGGAAACTACACCCCTTAAGGAATATATCCAGGGGTGCAGTGAGTATATCAACCCCACAGGTGTTTCACAATTTTTTTTTTTAGCATTAGGTTGTGAAAACATTTAAAATTAATTTTTTCCAACAATCTGCAATTTTAGCTTAAAAGGTTTCATATTTACAAGGAATCCTGGAGAAAAAGCACCCCAGAATTTGTTACACAATTTTTTCCAAAAACGACAAACCCTATAAGGATGTAAACTGCTTTTTGGGGGGGATGAAAGGGCTACAAGGGAGGGGGCGCTATTTTTTTGGCTTTTGGAACAGATTTTGGTGGGTGTCGTCGCATTTACAAAACCCCCAAAAATACCAAACAGTGAAACCTTCCTAAGTCACCCATTTTGGATTCAACACCCCCGGGTCTCATCTGGGGGTGTATTGTGCATTTTGGGCACACAGGTGTTCCATATTTTTTTTTTTAGCATTGGGGGGAAAAACACAGTTCCATTATTGTTTTTTGGGGTTTTTTTTTTTTTTTTTTTTATTTTTACAGCGTTCACCGACGGGGTAAATGACAGAAAACTTTACTATGCGTTGGTCAAAATTTAATGATATAAATCTTATATAGTTTTTTTTTTTTCATTATTTTACACAATAGAAAAATGTCTAAAAAAAATTGCTTTTTTTGTTGTCTTTTCGACAGCACAACTTTTTTTTTTTTGCTGTTTGGACTGTGTAGGGGCTTTTTTGTGGAATGAATCAATGTTTTTACTGGTATCATTATGGAGTTCATATGACGTTTTGTTCATTTTTTACAATCCTGGAAGAGTTTTTTTATTTTTAATTTTTACAGCGGTCATCGTGAGGTATAAATGACATGCTAGCTTTACTCAGAAGGTCGAAACAATTACAGCGATACTCAGTTTGTATTTTTTTAGTTTTACTGTTTTTCATCATAAAAAAACTTTTTTAATCCAAACGGAAAAAAAGTTTTTTTCATCGCCCCGTCTGAAGCCTAACTTTTTAATTTTACTGTGTCAGGCTTGTTTTTTTGCAGGGTGAGTTTTAGGTTTTTTTTTGGTACTTTTTTTGGGGAAAGGCTTTTTCATAATTTTTTAAACCAACCAGGGTGAAGAAAAATTCTGCAATCCTACATGTTTTTTATTTTTATTTTTTTAAAGCGCCATTTGCAATATCAGGCAAGTTATTTTTTATCCCTGGGTTGAGGTGATTATGGGGAATACCCATTTATATAGTTTTTTTTATGTTAAGTCTTTTAAAAAAAAACAATATTTATGCTCATATCTTTGATGTATAACTTTTTAATTTTCCGCATCCACTGTGTAAGGACTTTTTTTTTCGGGATTGAACCGATGTTTTTTTTTTGTTACAACATTTTCTTTTATGGTTTTGACGCCTTTTTTTTATTCCATTTTATGTGCTGCGAGATGAACAAAAATCACAATTATGTGGTTTTTTTTTTGTTTTTTTTTTAACGGCGTTCACATGTGGGTTAATTTACATGACATATTTATAGGGCAGGTCGTTACACATGCGGTGATACCAAATATGTTTACTTTATTTATTTTTGATCTTTTTTGGGGCGATTGGCGTTTGTAAAGAGGAAAAGGGCGGTGTAGGTGTTTTTTTATTTTATTTTTCGTGCTTGTCTTTTACTGGTTTTCACTTTTTTTTTTTACTTTTTCACATTCTTTTTTTTACTTTTCCCCATAGAGGATTTGAATGAGTGATCTTCAAATCACTCATTCAATAGAAATCAATACACAGCCGATTGCTGTGTACTGGTCTCTATGGCAACTGTCCGTCACCATGCCCGGCTGTGCCTTGTATTTTATACCTTCCGGGCTGTCACTTAAGGGACAGCAGCCGCACAGAGATGCACAGCGCCGACAGAGGCACAGAAGGAGTAAGCTCCTTCTGTGTTTTGCTTAGTTGGCACGAATCGATTGCTACATCGCGATAACTAAGGGGTAAATCACCTTCCCCCCTCCACCTCCCCGCCAGAGTGATCTCCAGTCGAGGCCGACTGGAGTAATATACAGCTGACTTACCGCAGCGATCGTGCAAACTCTGTTTTAGAGTTTGCGCGATCCTCAAGACGTATGCAGGCCTCCAGGTGTGTGAACCCCCAAACGACCTGGACGTATGCATAAGTCCAGGTGTGTGAACCCCCAAACGACCTGGACGTATGCATACGTCCAGGTGTGTGAACCCCCAAACGACCTGGACGTATGCATTCGTCCAGGTGCGTGAACTCCAACACAACCTCGACGTCGCAGTGTTGGAGAAGTGGGACAACCTTCCCTGATAGTTTGAAAGGGTCTAATAGGGAGTGATATATATATGGGCTCTGTGAAACCTTATCTACCTACCACTGGCATTAATAGCACAAGATAAAGTTTGTGAGTATTTAAACAGAAAAGAATATGTGAGTAGTACCAACTATAACTGTCTTTTTGCTGGATATTAATGTGGTATTTTCTCAAAAGTTTCCTCCAACCTGTCAGTATTCATGATGAATATCAATTCCCTTTGGTGAAAAAAACAAAACAAAACCTTTTGTAAATATGGATATTGGTACATACAGATGGTGATTTACCCATATGAACATTTATTTGTAGTAATGAAACATATAGGATGACATGTATGGCATCTTTTCAGCCCTGTTCGCTATTTTTTTTAACTAGACGCACTCCAAAATTAGGCGCATTATACAGCGCCCAAGGCACTTTGTAATGCGCCTGAGATTGGAGGTTGTGCTGAAGGCGTGTCGCACTACAACCATACGATTATACACTTTATGACTTTTGGACATCAAATCCAGGCTTATTGCTGCTGGAAAAGGTAGAACATTTTAAAAGTGGTTTACCTGAGACAGAATTGTTGCTTTGTAGCTAGAAAGCGCTAAATCTATGACCTGCAGTAGAACAGGTTCATAGATTCAGTTGCATTCTATGGTACCAATGTACACAAAAAGAAATGGCATCTGGGCACCAAAATACATGCACTTATTTTTTTTTTTTTTAAAGCAGGGGAAATTAAAAGTTATGTTTTAGTTTTTGTGAGACTTTTAACTAGGTATTTGACTGAATAAAACAAAGGTATATATATTTCAGTGATAATATGCTACAAACTACAACCTGTTCTCACATTCCCTAATATCTCATGGTGTTGTTAGGTTTAGTGATGATCGAACAGTAACATTTTTCGAGTTGAACTTCGAACAGTAGTGATGTTCGGTTATAGGTTCGATTCGAACTCCATAAAAGTCTATGGGAGAAGATGTTCTGGTTAATTTTTATACCTATACAGGTGAGGAGAAGCTGGAATTAGCATTCATAACAGTAAACTGGACACGTAGAACAACTTAGTGAAGGAAATTTGGCTCTAAGAGTGACAGAAAAAAATTGAGAGGCTAAATTACTTCATTCCTTTCAATGGCTAACTAAAAAGATTAGGACAGCTGGCAAGCAGGGACGTAGCTATAGGAGGTGCAGTGGAAGCAGCTGCTACAGGGCCCTGCATCCTGAGGGGGCCCAAAAGATTAGGCAGCAGTAAAATTGGCAGTGAGAACATGCCAATGGGGAACATGTAGGTTCCGATTCGATAAGATTGGTGGCAGTGGTGGCAGTGAGAACATGACAAAGGGAAAGAGCGAGGTTCTGGTTCGACAAGATTATGCAGCAGTACCATCGGTGGCAGCAAGAACATGACAGTGGGGAACATGGAGGTTCCGGGTCGACAAGATTAGGCAGCAGTACCATTGGTGGCAGTGAGAACATGGTAGTGGGGAACATGGAGGTACAGGATAACAGGACTTAATACATTTGGTGGTAGTACAAGTGGAGGCATCAAGGTCATACAGGTGTATATTTCAAAATAAATTAAGCCGTAAGACTTGTAAATCTAGCTGTTGGCAGCAGTAGAATGCAATTTGTAGAAGCAGAAGACACAGGAACTACAGACATGAGATGAAGTGTAGTTTATTGTGTAATTTTCGCATTGTCCCAAAAAGACATGCACAGTTTACTAGTCAGTGACACGACCACCGGGAACAAAATCGCAGATCCACACTTGATTAATTTTTATAAATGTCAAACAATCCACATTGTCAGGGGAAAGACGGATACGTTTGTCAGTTATCACACCGCCAGTTGTGCTGAATGTGCTGGGCAGGATAAAACATCTATGGCGTTTCGAGCAAGCTCAGGTCAATTATCCAGTTTGGACACCCAGAAGTTGAATGGGTCCAGACTAAGGGCCACATGTATGAAACGGTTTTGGTCTAAGACTCACTTTTTTCCCCATAGAAACCTATGGGCAAAAAAGTGAGTTTTAGAACAAAACTGTTTCATACATGTGGCCCTAAGTCCAAAAACATCGATGTTGAGCCGCAGGTAGTCATGGACCATGGTCTTAAGGTGGTGTCTGTGTGTCTGAATGGTGCCCTGCCTTGTAGGTGTTGGAGAGATGGTAAAAATTGATTGCCAAATGTTACTCACTAGGGTTTCTGCCACACTGCCTGCTGCTGAGGCTATTTGCCATTCTAATGATGCCGCATTGCTGACATCGTTCCATCGTGACATTAGAATAATAAACCAATAATAATAAATAATAAACCAAGCTAATAAACCAATCTTGTGCCTGCATGCAAGCAAGCAGACAGGAAGCAGTCTGTACAGTACAGAGAGTGAGCTGAAAATGGCATTCAGAACACAATACAGTGAAATATATATAACATGTTCATGTGATTTTAGCAGCCAGTGAGAGCCCTACACCTCAGCGATGATGTTTTTGACACTTTTCTGTACTCTGCACTTATTGGATAGCCACCAAAAGTGCAGAAAGTCACTGAAAACTATTAAAACGGCATGTCGAATGCCACGGCGAACTCGAACATCTACTCGAACGAACAGTAAAATGTTCAGTTTTGTTCAAGTTTGAGAAAATCTATATTTTCGACTCAAACTTAACTTTTCTCGAACGCTTCGATCAACACTATTTGTGACCACCATTTTAGTACATGCAGCTAAATGTTACAACTCTTTTGTATATAGGTTGGTTTCATGTCCCCTTCCCTACCAACCTGTCAGCAACTTACCTTTAGATTTATGAAGGGGAAATCCACCCTAATCACATTTATACATAACTTTCATGGTCCTTTTTCTAATTTTTTTCTAAAAAAAAACTTCAAAATGAACATTCTCCCCACCTCCCCCACCCCCTGAATGGGCTATTGGCTGGGGTATAAGACCTCTTTTTTCTCATATTGCATTAAGGTTGTATAAATGTTATCACTGGGGATGAGCGATATTATCGCCAAAAGTTAAAATAGGCACGGTTTTTAGGCTGTTCGGATCGCACTTCACAGCGGGATGTGTCTCTCTGCATTTAAACCAATAGCTGTTCTAACAGCTCTGATAGATAGTCTCTTCTAATACAAGAAACCATCCATCTACCTACAGCTTAGAATAGAGTTAGATTAGAGAATTCCACTTCTTATTTAGTTAGAGAAAGTTTTAAGGATATCTACTGCTGTGTGTAGCCGCGGGGCTGTGGATGGGTGGAGGGGGCGGCAGCAGGAGAGGCATTTAAAAGGAAGATATTTTGCAGCCCAGTGTGTTCTGTGATCTTCAATTGAAAAAGCATTGGTTTTTAACACTTTTTTTTGCCAGCAGACCTCTGATAGGAGTTGAAATTGTCCTGGTTTTTCAGTTCAATTACAATCACTGCAGAGGGGGGGGGGGGGGGGGGGGGGGGGGGGGGGGGGGGGGGGGGGGGGGGGGGGGGGGGGGGGGGGCGGAGGGGAGAGGCATTTGAAAGGAAGAATATTTTGCAGGCTTCAGTGTGTTCTGTGATCTTCAATTGAAAAAGCATTGTTTTTTAACACTTTTTTGGCAGCAGACCTCTGATAGGAGCTGACATTTTCCCTGTGTTTTCAGTTCTATTGCAATCACTGCGTGTCAGTGTTCCCAAAAAACGGCTTAACTTATCCTTATAACTTTTAAATAGTTTTATTGAAGTCCGTGCGTCTGTTTGCCGCAAATAGCTCAGTTGTACTCAAATTGTGCTATACATATTTGATAGTAAATTACGCCAGTTGTCAGTGCTGCGAAGGGCGCCATATTAATCCATATAACATTTAAATACTTTTATTTCACTCAGTGCGTGTCAGTTTGGCGCTAATCGTGCATTTGTACGATAGTTTGTTGAAAACTCTCAATTCCAAGTCCTACTGGGCAGTTGTAAATCCCTGGGACTGAAGGAAGAACACTGTTGATTTTGTCTAATGGTTTCTTCCAAAACCAGACCGGCATTTCACAGATATTTGATAGAAAAAAATTTTTTTTCTAATCCTAGTTTGGCTGCTGGAAATTAGAGGGATTTAAGAATAGCTGTGATTTTGCCGGGTCTTTCAATAAGAGACTGTCAAAAAACTCATCCATACCTTTTTTAAATTTTTTAGCTTTCTGAACATGGAGCGAACTGCAGGTGGTAAGCGAGCAAAGAGGGGTGTAAGACATGGAGGTAGAGGTACGAGTGCTGGCGACAACACGCATGTCAGCGGATCGTCAGTTGCAGGACCGTCAGGCCTGTCATCGATGGGTCGGTGCCCTGTGAATCTCAGTAACGAACAGCTTTGCCACTCTGTTCTTCAGTGTTTAATGCAACCTGCATCCAGCAGTCTTACCTCCTTGTCCTCCCACTCATGGCCACAAATGTCGTCATATCACGTCACATCCCCCCAAAGAAGGAAAGCAGCCCAAAAGCAATTCAGACCCCCACTGTGGAAAATCCATTTTTTGAAGACCTCTTAATGACAAAAGGTGGTTTGGGGGTTTCAGAAGGCATTTTAAAAGCTAAAAGGGGCCCAAAAAGGGGATGATTTGCTCCTTGACCCCAAATCGCTGATGCCTCAGGGGAGGAAAAGGGAAGCCGGTCAATCTGCACAAATTCCGGGCGGGTCACAACCTTTGCTCCCTTTTTCTTGCAGCCCGCAGCTCCGGATGTAGAAGTCCGGAAGAGGAAGTCACCTGTTTGATGTATGATATATACATTCGATCCAACTGGTTTTTCACAGAATTTGTTGCGAGGCTTCATCAATGGACGGGGGAAGACGGGGGGAAGTGCAGTGCGGTTCCCCCCCCAAAAAGGGGGAAGGGGGGGGCGCACAATCCGTGGATTATTCCCGCCAGCCATGATCAGGGGGAAAAACCCCGCTCCTCATTTCGCCGTCAAAAAAGGTACAGGTCCTCTCAAGCCTGGGCCTTTTTCGATCAAGCCTCTGATTCACCCAGTGATGTCATATGCCACCTTTGCTGTAAAAGCATCAGTAGAGGGAATAATCTTAGGTATTTAACCACCACCAACATGTCTAGTCACATACAGCGAATGCATGAGTTGAAATGGAGGGAACACTTGGCGAAAAAAGACCACACCGGTCCCAGGCTTCCATCCACTGTCACACCCTCTGTCTCCGCCTTCTCCTCCTCCGCCACTTCCCAGACCAAGTTTTCTTCTGCTGCCCATGTCTCTCAGCGTCATGAGCAAGGATCAGCCTCAACTTCAGCCTCCACCGTCGCCCGAGAACCACCACCACCGCCAGAGACCCAGCCTACCCCTTCTCCTTCCACCAGCTTGACCTGCACGCCGTACAGGGGCCAGTCTAGCAGCCAGTCTTCTGTCTACCTGTTTGGGAGCAGAAGAAAAACTTGAACCCAAACCATCCCAAAGCCAATAGCCTGAATGTCAGCATTGCCAGGCTTTTGGCCTTGGAAATGTTGCCTTTCCGTTTGGTGGACACAGATGGATTCCGCAATGTCGTGGCCCTTGCCCTAAAAGCCGTGCCTGCCCTGGCCAGCCACGTGTCATCTAAAATCTCCAGCGCGTTGTCTGCATCTGTGTCCGGAAAAGTCTATCTGACCACCGATACATGGACTAGTAAGCACGGTCAAGGCCGCTATATCTGTGACAGCTCACTGGGTGAGCTGGGTGGATGTTTCTGGCGATGACGGTGGCTCTCAGGCTCGGTGCTCGCTCTTCAAAACCGCAGGGATGGTGCAGGGTTCTTTCCCCCAAGGTCCACTGGTAGCATCACGTGCCCATAGAAACCAGGCCGTGTTTGAAATTAATCTGTCTTGGGGGACCGTCAACACACAGGTCAGAGCTAGTGGACGACTCTTCGCAACGAACCGAGCGCTGGCTGGGTGACAAGAACCTTGTGCCAGGCAAAGGTGGTTTCAATAACGGTCGAATCTGCGGCCCGCCCTTAAGATCGGTAGGCTGGAGCACATCCCTTGCCTGGCACACGTCATGAACCTCGTTGTCCAGAAATTTCAAAAGCACTATCCGAGTCTGGACTGCCTGCTGAGGAAGGCTCGAGGTGTGAGCTCATACTTTCGCCATTCGCACCCTGCTTCATCCCGGCTGTCTGCGTTGCAGCATCAGCCCGGCCTCCCTGTCAACCGTCTCATTGTTGACTTGGCAACACGCTGGAATTCCACCCTCCACATGCTCCAGCGATTTTGGCAGCAGCGCAATGCCATTACGCAGTACAAAGTGACACATGGCCTGACAAGCAGTGGTGCAGACCTCGGGGTGTTGAGCCACAGAGAGTGTAGGCAGGTGAAAGAGTTCTGCACCATCCTTGCTAGTTTTGAAGAAGCCACCAAAATGGTTACTGCGGAAAATGCCCTTGTCAGCATGAGCATTGTGGTGATCTTATTTCTGGAACACTCTGAAACATCAGGTCCCACCAGCGACGGAGGGGGAGACGGAAACAGATGCAGACACAGAGCCTTACTCTCCATCGAATCCAGAAGGCCCGACAGTTTCACAACTTTATCGGTCTTCATTAGGCAGTGGTTTGGGGTCCAGGACTGGTGCAAGGCGGCGCCCCAGCTCTCAGGGCGCATCATCTCAGGCACGTCAGGGCTGTGTTGAAGTTGAGGCGGAGGAAGCGGAGGAGGAGGATGAGGTGTTCCTGGACACCAACGTTACCGATGTCCCTGCCTTGGAAAGAGGTTGGCATGGATTTGAGGCGGAGGAGGAAGATGAGGAAGATCAGTTTACAAGTGACCCTCGAACCAGAGGCTTGGGAAACCAAGGCTCCATCTCTCACATGAGTGCTTGGATGCTCCATTTCCTCCACCATGATCCTCGCATTAAGGCTCTCAAAATGAACAACAGTTACTGGGTGGCCTCCCTCCTCGATTCCCGTTACAAAGTGAAACTCAGCACTTTTCTTCCACCCACCCAAATAGAGAGTAAAATGCAGGAATTGGAGACCGTGCTGATTGATCAACTGGAGACATCTGTTGCGTCCGCTTCATGTTCTTCAAATGTCACGGTGGAACAACATCAGCGACGTGACAGCAGTAGAGTGCCAAGTAGCCACAGCGGCAGCAGCAGCAGCCGGCAAGGTGGCAGAAACCTAATGGGTGACCTCTGGCAATCCTTATTTATCACCTCACCAATGCATGTAATGCAGGGCACACATACAACACACAGAGGCCGGTTTAAAATATCATGGTGCACGACTATCTGCGTCTCAACACCGATGTTTTTGGACATGTTCCGGACCCAATTGACTTCTGGGTATCCAAAATGGATGAATGACCCGAGCTCGCTCACCACATCATAGAGGTGTTGTCCTGCCCAGCAGCCAGCATCATATCTGAGCGGACCTTCAGCACAGCTGGAGGAGTCATTACAGACAAACGCATATGGCTTTCCACTGATAATGTGGATCGTTTGACTTTCATCAAGATGAATCAGGCGAGGATCTCTGATGATGTTGTGGTGCCCAATTGCCAAGGTAACCGATTAGTTGCCAGTCTACTTCACATTCCTCTTCAAAAAGAAATGGTCCTCTTGAAAAAAAAAATGATTTAAATGATAATTTCTTACTGAAATTTTATTCTCTGTTCCCAAAAGGTCATTTTGCTGGTTTTGCGGTGAGGAGACTTTAAAAGACACAAATTGTACACGGTTTCTTGAAAAAAAAAACGTATTCCATTTACTCACTTCTTCATTAAAGTTTTTCGCTCTGTCAATGGTTGTGGGGTCATGGTGCTGTGAGCTACAGCTATAATCATGATCCTTTGGAACAGAAATGTGGCTTCTAAGTGGCATTTCCCCATCACAATTTTTAACAGTGGCTGTGAAGTCATTTTTATAATTTTTTGGGTCATGCTGCTGTGAAATACAGCTATACTAAAAGGTCCTATTTTAAAAAAATGTTGTTCTAACAGACATTTGTTTTTTCACAATTGTCAACAGTGGCCAAAGGATCATATTTTGAATTTTTTGGGGCATGTTGCGGGGACATACAGCTTTTGCTACAGGTCCTATTTTTAAAAATGTGGTTTTCCACAGACATTTGTTTTTCCCCAATTGTCAATGGGGCCAAAGGGTCCCTGTTTTTGAATTTTTGGGGCATGCTGCTGTGACTACACTATACTACAGGTCCTATTGTAAAAAATGTGGTTTCTAACAAGCATTTGTTTCTTCACAATTGCAACAAGGGGGCGAACGGTCAAAGGTCTTAGCCCCACACATCCGCTTCCTCACTCTGCTTCAGCACGACTGTTTCGTTGCTGCATCATAAGGGGTTTTTTGCCCGTGTTAATAGATGATGGACGCCAGCCCTGGGTCCTCCCGCACCCACTGAAACTCCGGCCCTGCTAGCCGAACCTGTTGATCCACGTTTACAGCCTCACCCCCTTTAATCATTAATTTCCTTCAACCCCCTTGACAGTAGAATTTAGGATTTTCAGACAGGCCTCGTTGACCAACTGTGGACATCTGTTTCATTTGCTTCACATTGTAATGTCATGGTGGAACAATGTCACCAGTAGAATGGTAAGTAGCTCTAGCGGCAGCGGTATTGGAAAACTTTTTTTTTTTTAATATAGCTTATTTCTTATTGCAAATTTTTCTTGCTGAAAGTCCATAAGGCACCTGTGCGGATTTTGGGTCATGCTGCGTTACAGTAAAATGGATATCAATGCCATTTTCACTAAAATACTGCTTCAAAGACTACTTTCTTCCGGCACTTTTAATCTGTGGGTCATGCAGGTTTGAGGGTCATGCTGCGGTCCGGACAGGGATTGTCAATGTCCTGTTCAACTAAAAATTTTGGTTCAATAAATCCTTTTTTCCGGCACATTTTAATCTATGGTCATGCAATTTAAAGGGGCCCTGCTGTGGTACAGGACAGGTTAGTCAATATCCATTCAAATAAAATGGTGGGGTTTAAAGACTCCTTTTTTTTTTCCCGGGACTTTTTAATCTTTTGGGGTCATGTAGATTTAAGGTTCATGCTGCGGTCCAGGACAGGCATGTCAATATCCTGTTCAACTAAAATGGGGGTTGAAAGACTCCTTTTCCCGGGACTTTTTAAACTGTGGGTCAGAACAGGTTTAAGGGTCATTCTGCGTCCAGGACAGGGATAGTCAATGTTCCAGTCCCAACTATAATGGTGGTTCAAATAATACTGCCTTCTGTCACTTTTTAATTTGTGGGTCATGAAGGTTTTAAGGGTCATGCTGTGGGAAAAGGACAGGGGTAGTGAATGGTCTATGACTTTTTTACGTGACCCCTTTGCCTAATTGTCTTGCCTAAGATGTAGCACATATCCATTTTACTGTTGTGGATGTTAATTCCAGCTTCTCTTCCCCTGTTTGGGTGTAAGAATTAAGGTGTTGTTCCTCTCCCATAGACTTTAATGGTCATCGGCGATTATCTGTTATCGGATATTGGCATGATAAATGACGATATCGACTATCGACCCAATGACGATAGTTGACGCAATCGCTCATCACTAGTCATCACTTGTCTTGACATTACAAACGAACTCAAGGCCGTGTTCACACCAACCCCAGACCTTTATCTCTGTGTGATGATATTATTAATTAAATTAGGATTAAAAATGGTTCTAAAAAGTTGACATTTGGTCTCATAAGTTATAACCTTAGGACTTTATATCCAAGGATATAAACCATAGGACTTTATAGTTTAGTTTGTGTCTGTAACTAGACCTAATTGTAATGAATATGATGGCAGATATATTTTTTTCATCTGAATCGGCAAACTGTAAAACTAAAACAATAAATGTCAGTTTCTTTAAATTTTTCGCTTTAACCCCTTTAACCTTTGTCAGTGCCCAATTTTTTAAATCTGCCATGTGTCACTTTATGTGAGAATAACTTTTTGACACTTTTACTTATCCATGTGATTCAGAGAATGTTTTATCATGACATAGTTAGTAAGAACTATGTTAGCAAAAAATTTTGGTCCATACAATTCTATTTGTGAATAATATCAAATATCATGAAAAATGAGAACAATTACCATTTTCAAACTTCAAAAATTTCTGCGTGTAAGACAGATAGCTATTCCGTTCAAAATAGTTTATAACTAGCATCTACCATATGTCTACTGTAGGTTTGCATCATTTTTAAATGTTTTTTGTTTTTTACAACATTAGAGGGCTTAGAAATTTAGTAGTAATTTTTCACATTTTCAAGAAATTTTGCAACATTTTTGTTTAGGGACCAGTCAACTTCTGACCTGGCTTTGAGGGGCATAGATGTAAAATATCACCGTAAATGACTTCATATAAGAAACTACACCCCTTAAAGTATTTACAACAGCATTTAGGAAGTTTGTTACCTCTTTAGGTATTTCACAGAAATTAAAGCAAAGTCGAGGTGAAGTTTCAAAATTTCACTTGTTTTGCGAATTTTAATTTTTTTTTCATTATTCACTGGAACACAGTAGATGTGACCAGGTAAATGAAGCTCAACATCAATTCCCCAGATTCTGGCCCTAGGGCGCTATTTGGCTCAACCACAAGCCTCAGAGTTGGAGGAGCACCTACCAGACTTTGGTGTCTCATTTTCAATATAATTTTCTTTAGGCACCATTACAGGTTTGTGGACACCATAAGGTGCTAAAACTTAATAATCACTCCAAAAAAGACCCCATATTGGAAACTACACCCCTTAAGGAATACATCCAGGGGTGCAGTGAGTATATCGGCCCCACAGATGTTTCACAAATTTTTTTAGCATTAGACTTTGAAAATGAAATAATATTTTAGCTGAAAAAGTTTAATTTTTACAAGGAATCCAGAAAAAAAAGCACCCAAAATTTTGTTCAGCAATTTCTTCCAAGTTTGGCAATACCCTATAGGTGGGTATAAACTGCTGTTTGGGTGCATGGCAGGGCATACAAGGAAGGGAGCGCTATTTCGCTGTTGCAACACAGATTTTGGTGGGTGCCATGTTATATTTACAAAGCCCACAAAGTACCAGAACAGGTGAAAACGTCCAGAAGTCACCCCATCTTGGATTCAACATCCTTCTAGGGCTGTATTGTGCATTTTGGACGCACAGGTGTTCCATGTTTTTTTTAGCATTAGACCATGAAAATTGGGGGGGGGACGCAGTTCCTCCATTGTTTTTTTGGCTTCAATTTTACAGCGTTCACCGTGCGGCATAAGAGACAGGATAATTTTAAAATGTGGGTTGGTAAAATTGTAATGATTAAAATTTTATTACATTTTTTTTATGTTTTATTACTTTTTCACAATAGAGACATGTTTATAGAAATTTGCCTTTTAATGTCCTCATAATCTCTTACCCATAACTTTTTATTTATTTTGTATACAGAGCAGAGTATGGGCTTGTTTTTTGTGGGATGAGCTGACGTTTTGAATGGTACCATTATGGCGTGCATATGACATTTATATAACTTTTTATTGAACAAAATACTGCAATTCTGTATTTTTTATTTTGCAACAATACCCAATTTTTTTTTTTTTATGTTTTACTGATTTTACACAAAAAAAACACATTGAAAAAGGAAAACATGGTTTTGCATCGCCATAGTCTGAGAGCCATAACTTTTTAATTTTTCTGTTTGAAGAGATGTGTAAGAGCTTGTTTTTTGCAGGATGAGTGGACATTTTTATTGCTATCATTTTGCGGGGCAAGGCGTTTTGATCAGTTTTTTGGAAGGCAGGGTGAAGAAAATACTGCAATCCTAGTGGTGTTTTTGTTTTTTATTTTTAACAGGGTTCACCGTGCAGCATATATGACAAGTTAGTTTTACTCTGTGGGTCGATATGATTATGGCGATACCCAATTTATATAGTTTTTTTTTATGTTGAAGCGCTTTAAAAACACAAAAAAATTTTTTTTTTTATTGTGTAAAACAATGTTTATGTATTGCTATCTTCTGATAGCCATAACTTTTTTTTTATTTTTCCATATGCAGAGCTATTTAAGGTCTTTTTTGAGAAGTGAACTGGCATTTTAATTGGTACCACTTTGGCATTTATATGAGTTTTTAATCACTTTTTATTCTATTTGGGTTAATACGAAAAATACATACCACATATGATTACTTTATTTAAGGTAAAAGGACAGTATAATTGTTTTTATTTTATTCTTCGTGTTTGTGTTTCTACTTTTTTTTTTACTTATTCACATTTTTTTTCACTTTTCCTCGTAGGAGATTTGTATCGGTGACCTACAAATCTGCAGCATTGCTGCAGTATATTGATCTCTATGGCGACTGTCACTCACCATGCCCAGCAATGCCCACAATGCATTGCGGGGCATGGTGACAGCCTGGAAGTGTTTCTTACATTCCAGGGCTGATCAGAGAGGAAACAGCAGTGACGATTGTACCACTGCTGCACCAAGGAAAGACAAAAGGTTCTCCCTCCTTCTGTATTTTCCTTAGCTCCCGCGATTTTAATAGCTAAGAGTTTAATCATATTACCGCTCGCCTCATGTCGCATCAGCCGTGGTTGGAGTGTGCTCCGGCCGCGGGTGATGTGTCATGAGGCCAGCAGTAATATACCTGGGCCCACACGATCACCAGGACGTACCGGTACGTCCATTTGCGTGAAAGCACTTCCTACTAGGACATACCACAGAGTCCTATGTCGCGAAGGGGTTAATAGAAGAAAGCAAAATACATTTAGAAGTAAGGCTCTCCTATTTGTTACATTTGCGATTTCTACAATGGCCATTTTAATATAGGTGATACAGTATATATTTGTAGGTGATTTTGGTTGTCAGGGTTTAGGCTAAAAGTTGTTGTTGCAACTATATTGTCTTATTTTGTTTTCTGCTTTTTTGTCATAAATAGACCTCTAGGGAGCATTGCTACATAATTATTTTTAGCTTTCACTGCTGAATACCCCTATAACCAGGTCTTATACATGATCCCCAGTCCCTGCGATCATATGAACTTCGGGGATAAGAAGCAGGACATTTAATGGCTTCCAGCTGAGCTGTTCACACAGTGCACATTGAGTGCCGTGTATACAGCAACTGAGAAGGCAGGGATGGAAATAAACCTTCCATTCCTTCTCTCTGGATAGTCCGGTTGTCATTGACAGCCACCTCTCCCCTCCTGTAGCTGACCAATCGTCGTGTACTGCAAGCTCTGCAAGGACATTGTTTGCTAACTGCACAAATGTTTATAGTCGATGGGAGGGTTGTAAATGGTTTACATGATTATTGCTTAAATCAAGGCTTGCAAAAACCCAGAGAATAAGTAAATGCTAAAGGTCCCGCCCTAGTAAAGGACACAAACAGCTACATGTGATTTGCTTCACTTTATTCCACTATTCATATACAGCAAGTAGGGAACAGAACAACAACGAATAATCAACTGATCCCGAGATATCAGGCTTCTACAATTTAACAGATCACCAAGCTGGTTCTTTGCACTATATCATAAAGTCCCATAGATCAGAAGCTCCCAATATATTTACAACCTATAACCTACAATGCTTAGATCTTAAAGTAATACAGATTCTTGCCGGTGCTTATATTGAATATGTTTTCTGGGACATAGGATAAGCCAGACTTTTATGCTGAAGACTAAGCAATTACATCTTTACACTGATGCAATAGACAAAAATTAAAGGGGTTCTCTGCTTTGGATAATGTATATATTTTAAACAAGTCCAGTGACGATCATTGATTACTATGATAGTAATAGTAAGTTTATTTCTGCTGGGTCCCATAAGAATTAGCTGTAATCCATAGAGATACCGGGCAGTGGTCAATGTGTGAGAAGCTCCCAATATATTTATAACCTAGAACCTAAAATGCTTAAATCTTCCTTGAAGGTGCTTATATTAGATACTAGAATACAGAATAAACTACATTTATTACACTAACAACAGAGCAGTTGAATGTTAACACTTAAGCAATATACACAAATTAAAGAGGGTTATCTGCTTTGGGTAATTATGTGAGTCTTTGCAATAAGAACAATGGGCGACATGTATGAACGGGGCTGTGCCAGAATTCTGGCCTCAGAAATCTGTAGTAGACCAGTTCTATAGATGTATGAACAGGCGTACTCCAAACTTTGGTGCGATAAGTGCCTTTTTAGCGCACCAAAGACACTTTTTAGCGCACCAAAGTTTTGGGGCGTTCTGGGGGCTTCGCACCACATTCGTAGAGGTAGACACATTTATGATTCTTTGACGGCAAAACTTTGGCGCGAACAGTTAGAACAGCCAGACAAGGGTATAGGTGGTGCTTGAGCCAGACTTGTGGTATTATACATGAAAAAACTTTGAGACTCTCGGTTCACATATTTTGATCAAAAGATGTTTAAGCTGCCCACGACTTTCAACGTGATCTCAAAATCGGGCAGTCCTATGCTATCTTTACCTCTCAATTGAGCCAATCAGGCCTCTCACTGGGTCACCGACCTCCATTATTCAGAGAGAAAAAATAAAAAAAACACCCAACCTGCAAACTGCCCTTCTTATGACAGCCTGTGAGAATGGGCGGGGACAGAAACCCAAAATGGAAGCACCCCGTCGTTCCCATGTACCGAGAGTCTCAAAGGTTTTTCAGGTATGATAGATCGCATAAATGCTTCTTTAGGGATTTCCACGTAGTGTATTGCCCTTTTTGCAGGTTGTCCCCGGGGGGGGCGGTCTGGGGTTACATGTATAATTACATGTGTTCCGCAGCCCTGCCAGTGGCCCCAGGTTTGCTACGTTTTTTCAAAAAAAGTTTTTGGTGCAGAAACAATTTATACTTAGTGTACATTGTTTTAAACCTATAGGGGAAAGGAAGGGGTGCTTTTTTTGGGTTTTCTGCCCTCCCCACTCTCACAGGCTGTCAAAAAAGGGGCAATTTGAGGTTGGGTTTTTTTTTTTTTTTTCTCTCTAATAAGGAGGTCGGTGCCCCAAGTGAGAGCCGGGATTGGCTCGTTGAGAGGTAAAGATAGCATAGGACTGCCCATTTTGAGACCCTTGAAAGTCGTGGGCAGCTTAAACTTTTTTGATAAAAAAATAGTGAACCGGAGTCTCAAAGTTTTTTTTCATTTTATGATAAAGCAAAAATGCTTTTTTAGGGGATTTAAAAGGTTTTTTGGGGTTTTTGGAAAACTGCGCCTGTTTGTTTGAAGCAAAAAGAGAGGGTAAAAAAATTCTTCCCACGCTAACTCCCCAAAAAGCATTTAAAAGGGCTACGTGCCAGATTCATACATTCATCCAGTGTCTACCAGCTGGGACTCAAAATTCGTATTAATCTGTGGGAAAGCCAAACAGTGTTTAATTTTCCGAAAATTGTCCCCATGGGGAAAAAACGAACCTGTCTTTTTAAAGGTTATTTTCAGAATAAGTTAAAGTATTTATGTGAGGAACAAAATTTTTTTTTAGTTATGGACTCACTTAGGGTACTTTTTTCCCCCTCACAGGTTTCTCCAGTTTCTCATTTTTTTTCCGGGTGGAGGACAGGATATCAAAGTTCCCATGCACTGCAGACACAGAGAGGATATCCTAATTCCCATCTCCTTGTAGTACACCTCAATGAACAGCAGCAGCATGGAGGACATTATAGAGCAGTACTGAGCAGTGTGAGCTTTCATCCCAGTCCTGGGGGGAGATAAAACACTTCCTAAAAGCTTTAGCAGATTCTTGTTTCTCTTACTTTGTCCTGTTTTAAGGTCACCCCCCCCTTTCCTCCTCCTCCTAATTTTTTATGGGAAGGGTAAGCTACCCCAGTTTATATTATTTTTATCTCATGTCTTAAGATGAATTTAATGAGCAAACAATTTGGGCAGGAAGGAGCAGACAGGGTGTCTCATTATTGGAAAAATATTTATTTTCTACCGAAAAATATATGACAAAGGGCCAATGATAAAAAACTGTCTAGGTCAAAACTTTCCTTGTGCCTAAGAACCAATTTAGATTTCCCCTTTTATTTCAATTTGTGTCTGAAAAAATGAGAGGGGCGCTCTGATTGGTTGTTATGGGCAACCAAGAAAAGTTTTCATACATGTCCCCCTAAGTTTCTTAAATTCACTTGTACTATTTACTATTAAAATTTTCTGAAATTACACAGTCCATTAAAGCACTGTACAGTGCCCATTGATATCAGTGGGTTGTCTGTGTAATGCAGGACATGGCAGTATATGGCCAGAGCGAGAGACAATCTTTATAGCTGCTGACTGTATAATGGGAATTTCCCTCTATCAACTCAAGCTTCCCTAATAGGTTATATTAAAATGGGTTGTCGGAACTGAAAATCCTCTTTTGGCAAATAAATGAAATTTTCTAATAAATTTCTTAGTAAATAAAGAAGATATTCTTTCAGTTAAAAAAAAAATCGATCTAATATTTTTTACATGGAAAAAATTGACATGAAGTTTCTTAAGACTTTCTTTCCTTACGGCGCAATGAATATTCGGCCCCTTTTAGTCATTTAAGTCACTCACAGGTTCTCTTCTTAAAATTTTCAGAATAAAGACAAACCCTTTTCTAACTGAGGGCCCTCAAAAATCCTCACATTGTGAGACAAAAGAAACTTTTCTTTTCAACTTTTTAAAATTTTACTAAAAGACCCCAAAAAATTTTGGTGCCTCCAGGGTTCAGTAACTGGAAATTCCTGTGTTTTGAATTTTTTCATAATTTCCACAGTTGACAAGAAGCCCAAACAATGGTGATACAATCTGCTGGAGGTAAAACCATTGGATCAATTAAATTTTCTTTCCAAGTAAAATTTCATAACATTTTTAACTGTGATCTCATTTTCCCTTCTTTTTCCCGTAACTGGGCACGAAAGAAAAAAGGAAAATAAAAGGGCAAAAACTTCCCACAGTCAAAATAAATATGGCGGGAAGGAAGCTCATAAGTTAACTATAAATTCGGGTTTAAAAAAATTGGTAGAAAGACTTGACTTTGGGGCTGGTTCTAAGTTCAGGTTTATTTGGCCCCCTTCAGTGCCCCAAAATTTTAAGGCCCTACGGATAAGAATATTGATCTGAAAGGATAAAATGTTATTTTTTCTTGACTTTATTATTTTTCTTTAATTTTGACTGTGTGATGAATGTAAAATAAAATTTTATCCAAGTTGATCACTGAGGCATGAGGGCATTCACTCAAAAAACTCTTGTGCCTAGGAAGTAAGCCCTCACCAGGAGGTCCAGCTTCAAAAGGATCTTTATTGTTCATTTCACATGCCCAGCAGACTTCTTGAAACCAAAGACAGCCACTCCTACCTTTAGTCAGGTTTCAAAGGCTTGGAAATTGGGGGGCAGGATGCACACAACCTGATCTAATATTTTTCCCGCACAGGAGGGAGAGAACAGGAACTGCTTGTGGAAACGGGAGAAAACCCTTTTTGTACAAAAAGAACTGTGTCCAGTGGGTCAGAACAGTGGTTCTGGTACCATCTGACCCATCTGGGCCACAGCTACAGAAGTTAAAACCCATTCAAGTTTATAGGGGGGTTTCCAGTTTGGGCCAAGGGACTTGCAGAAAGGGCATGAGCCTGTCTAATGGGGGGGATGGACAGGTGGTGAGTGGCCCACTCCGTGACTGGCCACCAGTAACTGGCTTCTTGAAGAGCCTGAGCTGGGCTTCCCCTTTCTTTGAACAATTTGCCCTTACCTTCCTGACCATAGCCCCGGGCCCTCCCTTAGTTTTCCCCTGTCCGATCGCCTCCTTGCAATCATTGGTCACTGACACAGAGCTGCAACCTGAATGCACCCATACATCTTATCGTATTTGCACTCAGACTATTTGCTATGATTGGGGGCACTGGCTCCACACTTGCACACACATTTTCGGCCTGCGGCTTGCCCCAAACTGTCAAAAAAACCCCTGTTCATTGGGCCCACATGTAGGACCCCCCTGGTGCTGGCCAAACATGTGACCAATTTTTCTGTATATGAGTGTTGTCCACCCTTAAGGGGAAAGGGAAGGTCAGCTGGTTCCATTTCCAAAAATACACCTTTCCTGGGGGGAACAGGGGAAAACAGGGACTGAGAGAGGCCAGCCCACCGCTTATGTGGCACAACACTCGTTCACAACTTTGGGCGGCTGAGAGACCCCTTTTCCCTGCGCGTTTTAAAAAGTATTCTCCACCCGGTAGATGAAAAAAGTTTTCATAGTTTTTTACCATTGAAAAAAGACATATGTTCATCAAGTTCAACCAAGAGTTTGGAAATTGTGGATGAAGGGAAGGAGATAAGCAATTTTTTAAGCTTATTTTACCCTACTGATGAAGACGTTGAAACCCATAAGACAAAAACCAATCTGCCCTTAGGAAAAAATTTCATTTTTGACCCCCAAAGTTGCCATCAGACTGGATCTAGATATTTTATATTGCTACATACATATGAATATTATTTTAGTAGTAAGTGGTTAAGCCCTTCTTGAAACTCTCAATTTCCAACCACATGCAGGTCCTACTGAGAGCAGTCGACCAGTGGACCACGTGATTGGACCCCACCTCTGTCCAGAAGCTGAAGGAGCTCATAGCAATGGAGCAGCTTCTATGGAAGTGCCCAGATGATCTCCATACTGGGACTTCCGCAACAGTGATCCTGGAAGACAAGTTCTCCAACAACAGGGTTCCAGGGACCAGGAGACCTGCCAGCTGGAGAGGGGGTAAGTCGAACGTAGTGCCAGTTGTCCCTGTTCCGAAGCCCAAGAGGGGCCTTAACCATGCATCCCACTCCACGTCGGTGGGGGAATCCCGACTGTGCCAACTGTGCAAGCAGCCGAGACACAAGGCCATGTGTCCCCAGTGCCAGAATGGCCTGTCCCAGTCCTTGTTCCAGAAACCACCCACTTTTTTGTGTGTGGGTGGGGGTGGTAGTAGGTACCTTGACAGCTTTCAGCCCATCACCCATAAGTCAGGTCAGGGCCATAGGACTCCAGCACACTGGCGCTGAGATGACTCTTGTGCGTCCTGAGCTGGTGTCCCTACAGGATTTTGTGTCCAGGAAAGCCCTCACTATCTGCAGGAATGGAGGAGTTGAATTGGCACTGCCAGTTGCCAAGGTGTATTTCGACTGGGGCACCGGGCACAGGATGCGGAAGGTGGAGACATCGTCAAATTTTCCTGAGAGTGTTTTGCTAGGGACAGACTTGAGACAGCTAGTGTCCCAGAGGTTTGATCCCCCAGACTGTAATACCATGTCCACCCCTGTTGAGGAGGTAAAGCCAGAAAGATGCAATGATGCCGTGAGGTGTGTCCAGCAAGCCTGTTGGCACTTGTTGTCCACCGGAGTGTTCGCTGAGAGGACAAACAGGGGGCAGACAGCTGCTCTGGGGGGAGCATGCAAATGAGGTATGGCTCCCAGATAAGGTCACAGTGCAGGGTCCCTCGACAACTGGATTGTAAGAGGGCCGGGCTAGTCCATCTGAACTGGTGACTTGGACAGAAGCCGGGGGGGAAGTTGGCGCTACCATCGGTTTCAGTGGCCATGGCCTCTGTCACATGCGGTGGGAGCATCAGAGGCCTGGGGGTTTGCTGGGTGTCTGACTGCTTCCACCCTTCTGTCCATGTGGCTGCCGGAGAGAGGTCCCGGGGAGCTGATAGAAGAGTATTCTTCTGGCCACATATAGTCAGGGGATTCAGGCAGCATTAGAGACTGACAACAGTCTGAAAGTTCTCAAGGAGCAAGCGACACAACCTCTCTTGGACTCTGAGCGGGTGATCTGGGACCAAGGACAGTTGTAATGAGTGATGGTCCAATCAGTTTAACCGGAGGCGTGACCCTGGGACTGACAGTTGGTGGTACCCTATCCATTCAGGGCAGAGTTGTTTCAGGTTTCACATGAGATTCCGATGGCTGGACACCTAGGGGTCACCAATACTAAGGCCAGGCTAGCCCAGCATTTCTACTGGCCAAAGATGGAGGCCGATGTGGCTGCTTACTGCCACATCTGTCAGAGGGTGAGGAAGGCAGGGCAATGCCTCAAAGCCGTACTGGTAATTCTTCCCATAATCAAAGAGCCTTTCAGGTGGGTGGATGTAAATCTAATTGGACCACTGTTCATTCCCAGCAGCTCCGGAAAATGCTTCGTACTAAGGGTAGTAGACTATGTCATCCGGTACCTGTAAGCAGTAGCCTTGTCATCCATTCAGACTGACAAGGTGGCCACCATCTAACTGGAGATTTTCTCCTCAGTAAGTTTTCCCCAGGAAATGTTCACTGACCGGGGGACCCAATTCATGTCTCAGTTGATGGAGTCCCTCTGTAAGCAAATACAGGTGCAACATCTGGTGGCCAGCCCGTACCATCCACAGACTAATGGCTTGTGTGAAAGGTTCAGTGGCACCCAGAAGTAGATGCTTAAGATGTTGGTCGACTGGGAGCGGTACCACCCACACCTGCTATTTTCCTACCCTTCAAGTTCCTGCATTAGCAACATGTACAAGGGCCTCTGACTCTGTTGAAGGAGGCCTGGGAAGAATATTTGGCCACCCCTGAGGTGTTGGTCAGTGAGTATGTCTTGCACTTCTGTGACAGGATGCATACCTTGACACAGCTGGTGCACGATAATATGGCACAAGCCCAGGTGAACTAGAAGTGATACTACAAACAGAATGCTTGTGAGAGGACCTACCAGGTGACTCAGAAGGTGTGGATACTGGTCCCCGTATCCCAAGAAAAGCAGCCTGGGAAGGGCTGTACCTCATGCACCAGCAACTCAACGCTGTCATGTATCTGGTCACCCTGGACCACGACCGGGGAAGGCAGAAGGCCTTTGATGGGAACATGATGAAGGCGCATCATGACTGGGAGGCATGCACCCTTCAAGTATGCAAACTGCCAGAGGAAGGAGATGCGGAGACCTCCTGGATATGCTTGCCCAGATCAGGGTGGGTGGATCCATAGAGGATGTGGAGGTTTGCAAACAGCTCCTGGAGTACCAAAAGTCCCAACTGTGGGCAGCTCTCCACCCTTTCCAGGACTTGTTCAGAAAACCACCCCAAGGGGACAATTTGCCACCCATAAATTGGCCCAATTTCACATATCTGGTCCCCGGAGGGGCAGCAGCACATCCCCCGAGATTTAAATTTTGCTGAAGCGGGGGTAAAACGAGGCCCCAAAAAATTGCCTTGGCCTTCCCTTTCCCTTTTCCCCCAAAGAAAAAAACTACTACCGGTTCGGGTTGGACTAAAAGGGAAAATCAAAAAAAGCTTTAAAAATATTAAAAAACTTAATCTTGGGCTGCTCTTTCATCTTGATCCACGAATCCACATGTCTGTGGTCTCTCTTTTACATTATACATGGGCGGGGCTGGTTTCTGGTCCAATATACTCCCATTAATGGACTGAGCTTATATCTAAAAAATAACTGGGGGAAGTCTATGGATCTGGTAGAGTCCTCTTTCACTAGTGCCAGTGAAAAGGGGTCTCTCAGTCGAACAGGGTTGTAGGCGAGTGTTGGGCCACACCAAAGATTGCTAGCCTATGCTCTCTAACTCCCAACCCTCCATTCCCCGCATGTTCTGGGGGTCTGTAAATCATATTCCAGCGCTTATGTACCCCTAGAAATGTGGAAAATGTCACGTAAATGTCAGTTTATTGGCCCTTTGTCCGGCCAAAGCCAGAAGGTCCTGAAACGATGGCCAACGAACAGAGGCAAAACAGATTGGCAAAAATCAAATACATTGAAGATATACTGTTAAAACAGTTCATACATCTGCTTTCTATCTTTTTGTCAGTAACAAAAAAGGAAATGGAAAGGGGGTTTTTCCCCAGAATTGAAAAAATTTTCACCTGCTTCCTTCTTTGTAAAATGCATTTTTGTAACATGTCCCCAGTAAAAATGCCCACCGTGTGTCCACCATCTTTTCACTCCATAATGCACGTCATGCCTTTAGAATGATGTGTTTGAAAAACTCACAGGCTGCATAGAGATGATGAATGAGGGAACCACAGCTGAAGGGCAAACAAAATTCTCCCTTTAATATGACCTGGGTACTTTTTTTTTAAAATTGAAATCTAATATGTTAAACCATACAAACATTTTAGTAAATTATGTAAGATCATATTATAATATAATTTTATATATTTTTTAATATATATTTAAAAAATTTTAAAATTGCAACAAAAGTTAATCTTGTCCTTCGTATATGGGAAAAAGGGGGGCACTTGAAGCCGTGGCCCGGAGGCCAAAGACATTTGCGGCCCGGGGAAATCTTACAAGAGGGTCAGTGTTGTGACCGCCGTTTTTGGGTGAAAAGGCAAATCGGTTGTCTCCAATTCAATGGGAAATAACCCCACTTATACGACATAAAACGACAGGAAAAAAAGACAAGAAAATCACCAAAACTTAAAAAGTCCCCCTTTAGTGTTTATGAAAAATTTTCTGGCAGCTCAAGGAATCATCCTCCTCTCAGACCTACTGTGGGAAATTTAAGAAAATATCAATCCTTCCCGGAGACATTATACTGATAAAGACTGAAGTTGGAGCCTTGGTGGACCAAAACTCCTGCTAAGCCTAGATCAGTGAGACTGCAGAAGTACAGTTTGCTTAGAAAATATTTCATAAGGGTATTTTTGCTGCCAGTTACCTTGTTTATGGCCAAGCTGAATATGAGAATAGGACCCTCGGGGGAAAATTGAATGATGACCTGGTTTAACTACCTGGGTTATGGTTAAACGAATAATAAATAAGCATGGTTGAGGGGTCCCCCCACTTTGGCACCTTTTTTAGGCTAAAATTCTTCTTTTTTACCAGGAAAATTTTGTATGCAGTTCCCCCAAAATTGATAAACGTCAAATTAAATTCCCGGGGAGTAAGCCTGTCCTCTGACTACTTTCACTCTTTAAAAACCAAAATTAAAAAAACACTTAATAAAAATCAAAACAACAATTTTTAGACCATATTTTTTTCCTGGAGTAATTAAAACTTTTTAATTTTCCCCAAAACATCATGGGGTCCTTTTCCTTTTTTCATTAGCTTAGGCCCCCTCAAACCACAGTTTTAATTCCCAAAAAACCAAAAAAGAGGGGAAAAGGTTAAAACAAATTAATAAAAAAGTCAAACTTTTTGGAAAAGATTAGAATTGGGGGCACCAAAATCTTGTAAAAGTGAAGGCAATTTTTAAGGTTTTTGAGTTTAAACTTAGCAAATTGGTTCCCCGGGGGTCTAGAAAAAAAATTTGAAAAAATTGGGCTGTTTAAGAATTTTGGTGAATTTAAAAAATTTTGATTTCAAAGGATAGGAAAAAAAAAAACCGAATGAAGGAAAGCAGAACTGGGAAAAACTAAAAGTGTTCAATATTTAAAGGGAAAAATTTTATTTTTTGGAAAGATGGAGATTGTACGTAAAAATGACCACGGGAATTTTAACTTCCAAAAAAAGAAGTTAAAAAGGTTTTGGGGGATTGTGAATAATAAGTTTTTGGGAAGAAAATTTGGTGAATTACATTTGAATTTTGTGAAAACATATTTGTACCATGTATAACTAAAATGGATTATTTTAGGGGTTAAAATGGGGAAATTTGGAAAAAAAAAAATTTCTAAAAAAAAAATTAAAAAACCCCCAAAAAGTTAATAAAAAAAGACAACCATAAAAAGATTTTGTTTGGTGGGGTTTGGGTTTTAAAAAGTTAAATTGATTTAAAGTTTTAAGTCAGTTTAAAAATGGGTTGGTTAGGAAGGTAAAGGGCCCTATGGGGGTTTTGTAAAGGAAAAAATATTAAAATTAATTTTGGGGAATAGTTAGTTATTTGTTGGGTTTAGAGTTTTAATGGTTTTGATGGTGGGGTTGCCAAATTTTTGGATTTTATTTTTTGGGGGATTGGGGGTTTGGGTGTTCCCTTGTTGGGGGGTGGTTTTAAAATGGGGGGTAAAATTTTGGGGGAATATGTTTTTTGGGATCCTTAAAAATTATTTCTCTTAAAACTACAATAAAAAACTTTTTACCAAACAACGATAACAATTAGATGTGTTTTATTTTTTTCAGATATATTTGAACCTGGTTTTATTTGTTGATTGGGTTTAAAATTTAGTCAGCTTGTTCCTTATTTATCGGCAAACTTTCTAGGGCAAAAAAATTTTTTGTTTGTCAATGATATGGAATCTTCCTAGGACAATGTTTTTGATATCATGATTCAGTGATAGGAAATAAGGAAAGAAGTTACTATTTCAAAATGACTGGGAAGCATGGTGGGTCCATGGTTTGCACTGTTGCCCTGCAACTCTCGGGCCCTGGTTCAACATTCAACCAAGGCACTAGTAATGACAACTATTACAGTTTTCATGGGAAAAGTGACTCTATAAAATAAAAAGAATAACAAGAAAACCAAAACAAAGACTTAAACTGATGGGGTGCACTACACAAAGCAGGGTTTAAAATCTCAGAAGATAATGTTGTCTTCAAACATATTTGGGAAAATAAAGTCTACTTTTCAAGGAATTATGAGCTTCTCTATGTTTCTTTGAAATTATACTTTTATGGCTTTCTTTGTAACACCTTTGGTGTCTGATTTTTATTCCCTCTTGGATAAACTACATAATGCACCATGAGATCACAGCACAAAATATTATCTTAACTACTTCAAAGCTTTTTAAAGGATTTTGTTTTGAGATTAGAGCAAATAATTTGGACAGCTGTGATGTCACAGTCAAGTTAAACTGCTACATCTATAACAGCACCCTCAGTTCCCTTTTTTCCCAACTTTGATTTGTGATATACCATATGCTGACTTTATTTTCCCTTTTCCTATTTCAGTTCTTGTGATATAACTGGACCTGAATCTCTAGAACCTCACAACTAGCAAAGCAACACAGCAACATTCTCAAGTGTCTAATATACATATTTACTCTGTTAAACTCAGAGACTCTAAATTGTGCCCTTTGGTCTTCAACAGTCAAAAGCAAGTTTTATGGTTAGTTATTTACAGTTGCTTACATTCACTTAAAGTATTAAGAAAAAAAAAGGCTGAGAAAAGGTTTTTGTCCTCTTCTCTTCTCATAGACAGCACGGTGCTCGGTAATGGTTTGGACACAATGTGATTTTAATTATGAGACACTGTTGGCATTTTATGAACAGAATTGTTCTATAATAAAAATATAAAAATGAAATAAAATCAATTATACATAGAAAATCATTATACATACCCTCTGTGAAAACTTTTTTAAGATTTTCAACGGGAAATACCAATAGGTCCTCTCGAAAGACCATTTCATCTTTACTTGAAAAAAAATTCTCCGAAAGTTGTCTGGGATCAAAGCCGTGAACATGATAGATCTTATAAGAGCTGGAATCCATGGTCTTCTCTTGTCTCACAGATGGGATGACTGCTTCTACACAGGAGCGTATGGGCTTTATATAATTACCTGGAGTCAGTCAACAGAATAAGAATTACATCATGAAAAAACATCAATAAAAAAATATTAATATTATTTAAGCAAACAACTCTGAATTATTGTTAAAGTGACAGTGGAAAAAAAAAATCCCAGAACCTTGTCTACTTATCTTTCTGCAATGGCTTTTATAAAAGGTATATGCTTAACTACGTAATAATGACTGTAGAAGTGATATATTGCCTTGGAGACCACCAGGCGTGTACTGGGCAATCAGGCAGATGAGCATGTGCTCTTTACTCTACTTTCTCTGTAGATGTTTAGAGGTTTCTAATTAAAAAAAAAGTACAGATGTAGCAGAGTTTAGCTTGCTTGTGGTGTCACAGCATTTGGGGTTATCTGCTCGTATCTAAAGACAAAGGCCATGGACAAGCACTGAAAGCACGTGCAGTGAAATTATGTTGTGTTATCTGTCGAGTTTAGTTTTGGAACATCTTTTCCCCACCATAATGTTCAGACAAAACTGTTATGAAGCATAAAGTACATGCACAGATGATAGAATCACACTGTTGCAGACTAGAACCAGCTCCCAGGGTCATCCATCATGGAGACACTGTGTGTTCTTAAGGTATTAAATCAAAAGGCCTTTGCAATGAGACTTTGTATTGAATTGACATACTTTTCTGTTAGTGTTAGATGAGTTCTCCTGATCCTCAGGTGCTCTTACTGTTTGTAGAAGATGACTGCCTTAAACAGAAAACATTAGACAAATAAGTTATAAGGAATGAGATGATTCCACAACGTTGCTTCAATTATAATAAAATTATATGAAATAATATATATTTTACTACTTGGGGTATTTCATGCAACTCTCAAAAATTGACTGTGGTATACATTATACATTTTAAAGGGTTTTTCATGAATTTATAAAAAACAAAAACAAAACAGTGGCTTATCTAACAATGCCCATAGTGTAATACTGAGCCAGTACATAGCTATGCCATACCTAATCTACACAGTTATACAGATCCTACACAGTGCTAAACAGTTCTCACATAGTGTTAAAGTGTGTGCACACAAAACCTACACCCAGACACAGAATGTAAAGCTAAGTTGGTCCTAATTAGTGGTAGAAAGAGCAAAGCCCAAAATTGGGTTTCCAAAAGATTGAGGGCGTGCCCAACATGCTACAAACCCGGGCCATACAGATCAGGATGCACAAGATTATGGAGAATCCTGAGTATAAAGGATTATATTCTACACAGTTTTTATAAATCATTGTTGTATCTCACATGGGTTTTCAGCAACTGAATTTTTTTCGCTTCAAAAAATTTTCATTGCTCCGATTTTTTTAATTTCTCATCCTGACTTTTTTTGCCCCCTACTAAACTTTATTTTTTTCACTGATGGTGAGCAGGGGCTATTGGAAATATTACCCTAGGGAAAAACAACAGCACTGCCCGATATGTCCATACAAACCCTTTTTTATGTGCATCTGTTGTATTGAGGTGGCATAGGTACAGTAACTGGGATAAGTTCCAAAAGGATAAATGACCAACCATAAAATGAAAACTAAAAAGGCCGGGGTTTTCTCCCCCAGGGATCTACATTTCTGTGTGTGAGTACATCCGACGAGGGCAAATTTGTGGAAGATAATGTATCCTCAAAAATTCAGTTTTTCTTAGGGTTGCCATATATCCAGACTATGCCGAGCCACCCCCCCTTTTTACGTTTGCCCTTTCCCATGTATTCACAGCCTGCTTCAAATCCAATTCTCTTGCTTAGATTGATCCCCCCTTTTTAACACAGAGACTGCGTTCTCACACAACTGCTCCGAAGCCCCAATTTCTCATACAGGTTGATCCTGCTGCCCTTTTCCCCCCTTGGGAATTTATGTTCCACGATTCTATTTTCTCACAGATTACATACCTACCTACTAAGGGACCCATATACCTACCTATGTACTGGAGAACTACATACTTACCTCCTTAATGAGGGTCATTCCTGTTATTTCCCCGGGGGGGCCCAATATCCCTACATAATTAGGGGTTATTACTACCTAAAAAATGGGCCCCTAGTCCCAATTACCTCTAGGGCTAAAAAATTTCTTTTTTACCTATAAAAATTAACTATTTCCTACTTAAAGAGGCCCTATAACCTACTTACATACCAAAAAAAATATAGGCCAAAAAAACATCTTCCCTAGGGGGGCCCTGATCCCAAAACTATTTCAAAGTTTTAAATAAGGGAAAAGCCCCCTGGATGTTGTTGTCAGGGTACTCTCCTTCAGTGCACAGACAGCTCCGGGACCACAGAAAATTTCATAGTACCCAAAAAAGATAATGGATCCGCCCAAATGGGGGATTTTTAAAATGCTATTTTTTTTTTTTGGGTTACTTATTTTTAAAAAGCGGGGTTTTCACAAAAGGGGCGGCTTTAGGCAGACGCGTTCCAGGTGTGTTGCAACCTCAGTTCTTGCTGTCTGCAACTGTCATTCACTACTAGTTAAAAATAAAATTCAACCCAAAAAAAATCCCTCCCCCGGTCACATGAACGGGGAGCAGAAACAAACAATATGTGTATAACAAAACAATCACAAAATACAGAACACACATGAGAATCCAAATAATATGGATTTTTATATTTATATATATATATAAAAATATATATATATATATTATTATATATAATCTATAAATAATATTAAAATTTTAAGGGATCAGCTGGTGGTAGGGTAAACAACCAGTCTTTAAAAACTGTTTAGGCAAACGGGATTTATTTTCAGCCTTAAAAAAAAACATGACAAAACGTGGGGTTAAATTCACCCCAAAAAGAAGGAAAAAAAAACATTTTACACATCCGTGTGGGACACTTTTCAGTCCCTGTGCCAGATAAAGCCTCCCGGAAGGGGCCCCTTCCAGGCTAAAAATTTTTACTCAAGCCTCCCTTTTATAATGGAATCTGCTAATACCTTTGGGGAAATCCAGGTCGGATATACCGGCGGACCCGCTCTCTATCAATTCTCTACCCCCGGGGGATGAGGTAGGCATCTACCTAGACACCTCGTTTAGTTTTTTTAAAAATTACAAAATCGCCTTCCCCTTGGGGTTCGGGACGAGGACTTTTGGTAGACACCCACTTTTTGATTCCTCGATTTCCCCCCCCAACATCCTTTGGACCTCCTTTCCCAAAATCCCCTGCGAGCCTCGGCCCCCAAGGGTTTTAAATTGCCCTTTCCTGGGGGTCAGTGATTATCTCATGCTCGACGACTGTGGTTCGACCTGGGGATTCTGTAAATAAATCTCTATTCTGTAGAAGCAACTGTTTACACTGCTGCTTCTGAGATGGCGACAGGGTCTCCGCCACTTTGACCTCCTCAATAGCTGGTGTCAGTTGGGCCACAGTGCTAGGGGCTTCTAGAAGGTCCCTATCTTTCCAGGGTTTTAACAAATTCACATGATACACTTGGTAGGGCTCCCTCCTGCCTGGTTGGTGTACCCTGTAATTCACTTCGCTCACTTTTTCGACTACCTCATATGGCCCTTGCCATTTTGCGAGAAACTTGCTTTCTATTGTGGGCACCAGCACCAGAACTCGGTCTCCCAGGTTAAACTGCCTAAGGCGGGCTGACCTATTATAGACCCTTGCCTGGGCATCTTGAGCCTGGAGAAGATGCTCCTTCACAATAGGCATCACCTGGGCTATCCTCTCCTGCATCTGGGAGATATGCTCTATTACACTTTTATACGGAGTGACCTCCCCTTCCCAGGTCTCCTTGGCAACATCCAACAGCCCCCTGGGGTGTCTGCCATATAACAACTCAAATGGGGAAAACCCTGTGGACGCTTGGGGCACCTCTCTGATGGAAAACAGCAGATAGGGTATTAGATAATCCCAGGCTCGACCATCCTTTTCAACTACTCGTTTTAACATAGCCTTCATGGTCTTGTTAAACCATTCGACCAGCCCGTCTGTTTGGGGATGGTAGATCGAGGTGCGGAGCTGGGTAACTTTCAACACCTTACAGAGGTCCCGCATCACCCTCGACATGAACGGGGTCCCCTGATCAGTCAGGATTTCCTTAGGTATCCCAACCCTGGAAAACATCTGAAACAACTCCTTGGCTATGCCCTTGGAGGAAGTATTTCTGATTGGGACTGCCTCTGGGTACCAGGTTGCATGATCGACCACGACCAGGATATACTGGCAATCCATGGCAATTCTATCAAAGGGCACGTCAATAATCGGAAGGCATATTAGGGGGCTGCGGAAGTGGGCTCCCGGGGAGCTCATCTGGTATACGGGGCAGGACTGGCAATATTCCTGAACGTGTCGGTGATGCGCCGGCCAATAGAATAATAATAATAATAATAATCTTTATTTATATAGCGCCAACAAATTTCGCAGCACTTTACAATGTAGAGGGTATAATTACAGACAAAAGACAGACATTACACAGTGAAAGCTACTTACAGGTGAGACACAAGGTGTTAGGGCCCTGCTCGCAAGAGCTTACAATCTAAGAGGGTGCCTGGGGGAAACAAAGGGGGAGAAGTGCTAAATTTACAATGGCCCAGCCATGTTTTATAAATATGGGGAGGTTTACATAAAAATTTGGTGAACCTGCCACCATGACTGTACATCTATATACAGATAAGTACCTGTGAGTGCCCTAGTGTAGGGAGTGACAGAAATGTGTGTGATAGAAGGTGGGGGTTAGCAATTAGTGGTTTTGGTAGGCCTAACTGAGGAGATGTGTTTTCAGGACACTCTTAAAACTGCGAAGGCTGGGATTGTGCCTGATGGTACGTGGTAGAATGTTCCAGAGATTGGGTGCAGCACGTGCAAAGTCTTGAAGACGGGCATGGGAGGTTCGGATGATTGTAGTCTGTAGTTTGATGTCCGTAGCTGAGCAGAAAGAGCGGGCAGGGTGGTAGACAGAGATGAGGGAGGAGATGTATGGGGGTGCAGCACTGTGGAGAGCTTATGGGTGAAAGTGATGAGTTTATGTTGTATCCTGTACTGGATGGGCAACCAGTGCAGTGACTGACACAGGGTAGAGGTATCAGTTTAGCGGCTGGAAAGAAAGACAAGCCTGGCTGCTGTATTCAGGATAGATTGGAGAGGGGAGTTTTACAGAGGGGAGACCGATAAGCAAGGAGTTACAGTAGTCAAGACGAAAAAGGTTTAAGAGCAGTAATGAGAGTTTGAGTTATTTCCACAGTGAGAAAAGGACGGATTCTGGAGATTTTTTGAGGTGCAAGTGACAGGAGCGGGCAAGGGATTGGATATATGGGTGGGAAGGTCAGATCAGAGACTAGAATAACCCCAAGACAGCGGGCCAGCTGCCTAGGAGTTATTGTGATGCCACACAGAGAGAGAAATAGCAGATGGGGGTTGGTTAGTAGATGGGGGAAAAACAAGAAGTTCGGTTTTTGGTGAGGTTTAGTTGGAGATAGAGAGAGGACATGTGTCAGGGGACAGCGGACAGACAGTCACTGGTTGTTTTGTAGCAGGGCAGGAAATGAGGTCTCGGGAAGAGGTGTTAATTGAGTGTCGTCAGCGTAAAAGATGGTTTCTGGAAGCCAAATTACTGAAGGAATGGCCCCAAAGGGGGGTGTGTGAATTTTTGGGAAAGGGGGTGGACCCTTTTCGGCATTGCCCCCGGGTTTTTTGGGATTTTGGGAAAAGTTGCCTTTCCGTCTTTGGGGGACACAGATGGGTTCCGGGCCCCGTCATTTGGGCCCCTTTCCTGCCCCCAATACCAATGCCGGCAGGCATTTTTTTTTGCCAGAAGGCCGCCCCGCCCTGGCCCCGCCCCTTGTCATCTAAAATTTTTAAGGCGTTTTTCTGCATTTGTGGCCCCGGGAAAAATCCCCTCCCCACCCCGACACCTTTAATAGTAAGCCCAACCCCAAGGGGCCCCTATATCTTAGTGACGGGGTCACTGGGTGGCTGGGGGTTTTTCTCTGGGGGGGACGGGGGCTCTCCCCGGGGTCGGCGCCCCGTCTTTAAAAAAAGCAGGGGGGGTGGGAGGGCCTTCCCCCTTTTCCCCCCAATTTTCCCCTAAGGCAAACCGTGCCCAAGGAAAAAACCAGGCCCTGGTTTAAAATTAAACTGTCTTGGAACCGTTTTACACACAGGGGGGGGAGCCTTTGGGCGGGCCCCCTCCGCAACGAGACCGAGCGCTGGCCCGGGGGAAAAACCCTTGTTCCCGGGAAGGTTGGGGTGCGATAACGGGGGCCCAAATCTGCTGGGCCCCCCCTTAAAATCGGGAAAGGGTGGGCACATCCCTTGCCTGGCACAAAGTCATGAACCTTTTCGTCCCCAAAAATTTTTAAAGAGCTTCCGGGGCTGGACTCCTGCTGAGGAAGGGGTCGAAGTCTAAAATTCGCAAATTCTGCCATTCGCACCCTGCTTCGGCCCCCCGGGGTGCGTTGCAACGTCAGTCGGCCTTTCCCCCTCAACCCTCTCCCTTGTTGGGCCGTGGAAAAGTGCCCGGAATTCCATCCTCCACATGCTCCGCGATTGTGGGGGAGCGCGCAAAGCCATTACGCATTTCGAATTTTTACATGGCCCAACAAGCAGCGGTGCGGACCTTGGGTGGGTTTAGCCCCCCGAGAGTTGAAACAGGTGAAAAACTCTGCACCCTCCTTGCCCGTTTTTTAAAACCACCAAAATGGTCCCGTGCGGACGAAAGCCCTTTCGCCCGTGCATTTGTGGTGATCTTAGTTCTGGGAAAGATTTGTTGGGAAAATCTGAAACAACCAGGGGCCCCCCCCCGACGGAGGGGGAGACGGACACAGTGCGGACACGGGAAACCTTTCTTTTGTCGAAACCCCAAGGCCCCACAGTTTCCCAATTTCATCGGTCCCTTTATTAAGGGATGGTTTTGGGGTCCAGGGCTGTGCAAGGGGGGGCGCATCAGCTCTCAGGGGGCAAACATCTTAGGCAAGTTCGGGCCCGTGTTGAAACTGTGCCCGGGGGGCAAACGGAGGAGGAGGAGGAGGGGGTATTTCTAGACACTGACGTTACCGCGTCCCTGCCTTTGGGAAAAGGTTGGCGCGATTTTTAGGTTTGGGGGGAAGATGAGGAAAATCAGTTTGCTAGTCCCCCCGACCCAGAGGCTTGGGAAAAACAAAAGGGTCCATCTCTCCTTTATGCTTGGGGGCTCAATTTCCTCCAAAAAAGATCCTCGCATTAAGGCCCCTCAAAAAAACAAAAGTTTCTGGGGGGGCCAAACCCCCCTGGATCCCCGGGACAAAAAAAAACTCAGCACTTTTTCCCTTTCCCCCCAACCCCAAAAAGAGAGTAAAAAAGCAGGAAATGGAGACCCCTTTCTGATTTAAACCCAATGGAGAAAACTGTTGCATCTGCTTCCTTTCCCCAAAAGTACGGGGGAACCAAAATCAGCGGCCCTGACAGCAGTTTTGAGTGCCAAGCATCCGTAGCCGGGGAGCAGCAAGGAAGGGGAAAAGGTGGCAGAAGCCTTAAGGGGGGACCTCTGGCCCAAACTTTATTACCCCTCACCAAAGCATGCAAAGCAGGGGGACACCCTCCAACACACAGAGAAACCCGCCTTTTAAATCATGGTCCCACACTATTGCGTCTCCCCCCCCGATGTTTTTGTATTGTTTTGGACCCAATAGACTTCTGGGATCCAAAATTGGGCGAATTTGGGCCCCCGCTCGCTCGCCACGCCCTAGAGGTGTTGTTTCCCGCCCAGCACCAGCGTCATATCAAAAGCGGACCTTTTAAAAACATTGGGGGGGAGTCAATTTCAGAAAACCCTCCGCTTTCCCCCAGATAATGTGGTGGTTTTATGGTGGCATTTCTCCCCCAAAATTTTTTAAAAGGGCTTAAAAGTCATTTTTATTAAATTTTTTTGGGTTTATTGGGTGCTTTGAAATGCAGCAAACTACAGGTCCTTTTATAAAAAAATTTTGTTTTTAACAGACTTTTTTTTTTTTTTTCTTCAAAAAATTGCCAAAGTGGCTCAAGGGGGCATGCCCTTTGGGGTTTTTTTGGGGTTTTTGGTGTGACCCGGGACTATTCACAGGGCCATTTTAAAAAAAAATGTTGTTTCTAACAGAAAATTTGTTCCTTTTAAAAATTGTCCCAAAGTGGCTCAAGGGGGCTTTCTTTGGGTTTTTGAGGGCATTTTTGGGTGTGGCATGCAGCTATTACAAAAGGGCCTATTACAAAAAAAAAAATTTTTTTTCTAACAGACATTTTTTTTCTTTTACAATTGTCCAAATGCTCAAGGGTCATGCTTTGAATTTTTTGGGGGCATTTTGCTGTGACATCATCCACCACTAACAAGGTTCTATTTTTAAAAAATGTTGTTTCTAACAGACAATTTTTTTTTTCACAATTTTTCAAAGTTCCCAAGGGGGGATTTGCTTCCGAAAAAGGAAAACTAAAACTGTTTTTGGACACATATTGCAAAATGGGCTTTTTTTTTGCAAATCTTTAACTTTCCAATCCCTAGACAACCCCTTTAATACAATTTAAAAAAAAGGGAAAAAAAGCCCAAAGGGGGGTTCCCCCCTATTTTAAAAATGTTTTTTCTAAATTTAAACTTTCTAAAAAAAATGGCTTTGTACAAAATAGCTGTTTTAAAAAAAATTTTCCCCCTGAATTGCACAAAGGGGGGGGAAGGAAAAAATTGACCAGGGTGTAGGTTTTTTCTGAGGACATGGGGGTATGGACATGGGGGGGAGAAAAAGTACGAGACAAAATTTTCCCCCAGCATTTTAGTAAAAAGAGAAAAATAATGCCAAGAAAAAGGGCCCTGGGTGGAAAAAAGGGGCGGTTTTAACCCCCGTATTTTCCCAAATGAAACTCAATTTTGGGCCGCACTATACGGGAGGGCAAGCGTAAACCCCGGACAGGGGCAGTATATGTCCATGAAACCCAAAATGGTGGGGTTTAAAGACTCCTTTTTCCCCACACTTTTTAAATATTGGGGTTTATGGGAGGTTTTGGGGCCCATGCTGGGCCCAGGAAAGGTTAACAATTGCAGTGAAAATAAAATGGTGGTTTTAAAAAAATCCTTTTCCCGGGACTTTTTAAATCTGGGGGTCATGGAGGTTTGGGGCCCTTGCTGTGGGCCCCGGGGCAGGTAAAAGCATGTCCAGTGAAACTAAAATGGTGGTTGAAAGAACTCCTATTTCCGGCACTTTTTTAATCGTGGGGTTTTTGCAGGTTTGGGGGCCTTTTTTTTGGCCCCCGGACAGGAAAATCTTTTTTCCAGGGGAAACTAAAATTTGGTTTGGGTTTTAAAGGGCCCCCTTTTTTCCCCGGCCCCTTTTTCATTTTGGGGGTCATACAGGTTTTGGGGGTCACTGTGGCCCAGGACAGGTTAGTCAATGTCCAGTGAAACTAAAATGGTGCTTGAAAGCCCCCTTTTTTCCCCCAAATTTTTTAAAATTTGGGGGCATTTCAGGTTTTGGGGGTCATGCCCGCGTTTCCCGGACAGGGATATTTTAAAGCCAATTTTTAAATAAAATGATGGTTCAAATTTATACTGCCTTTCTGGGCCCTTTTTTAAATTTTTGGGGGCATTTCAGGTTTAAGGGGCCCCCCCTGTGGTACAAGAAGGGGTTTTGAATGGTTTTGTGATTTTTTTTTTGTGGGTTTTTTTAAAAAAAAGTGTGTTGCCCAAGATGTAGCCCCCCGGTTAAACCATTTTTACTGTTGTGGTTTTTTAATTTTTGCTTCTCCCGCCCTGTTTGGTTTTAAAAATTTAAGGTGTTGTTGGTCCCATTGGAATTTAATTTGGGCCGATCATTTATACCATCGACCAATTTGAATATCTTGTTTGATGGGGGGCATCCCCCCTAAAAAACCATCGACCGATGGGCGATGGCCAAAAGGGAAAACCCCTTTAAAACTAAAACCCCAATACAGGGAAAGAGCCAGGGCTATCACCAAACTTCCGGTTTTAAAGGGTTTTGGGACTACGAGTTTTTTCTAAAAACTAAAACCCGACTTTTTTTTCACCCCCAATTTTGCAGAACCCCGTTCCTGGCAAAAAAGGGGGTAAATCTTTTCCACCCCCGGGCCCCTTTGGGGGACCCCTTTTTTCTAAAAAAACCCCACTTTTTCGGGCCCCCCTCAATGTCTCCCTCCTGGAGTTGGGCCGGGCCAAAGTTTTTTCCCCGGGGAAAAAACCAAATCGGGGGCCAATATAGGGGTTGGGCCCCCCCTCATTATTCCCCCCAAAACAGACAGGGGGGAAAATTTCCCGGTCACCCCGATACAGCGAACCGCAGGCAGCCCCGGTTTTCCTTCCCCCCCCCCTGACAAGGGAACGGTTCCGTGGGATACCTGTTTTCCCCCAGGGTGCAGAAGAGAGGGAAAAACCTGCCCCCATTTTTAAAGTCTTTTCATCCCAATTTTGGGACCACACCTACCCGGGGGTACCTTTAACCCCCCTTCTCCCGTTTCCCAGGGTTTTAAACCCGGGCCCCCCCGGGTACCCCCTTTTGTGTCCCTTTGAATAAGGTAACACCTACCTTTTCCCCCCTGGGAAACAACTCCGTGGAATAGAGGGGAGAGGGGTTACCCCGACTTTCCGGTTCCAATAGTCCCCCACACCAAAATCCCATTGGCCATCAAATTTTGGGAGAAATGGGGGCCCTTCCCCCGTGAAGGGGGGGGCCAAAAGCCCCATGCGGGGGTGGGCAAACAGCGAAAAACGGCCGCCCCGTTTGGCTTTCCTTTTGGGTTCCCTTTGTATGGGGGGGCTGGATACCCCAAAGACCTGGGGGTTGGCATCCCCAACAAAAAAACCTCCCTTTCCCCCCCCTTTCAAGGGCCCCCCTTTTGGGCCCAAACCGCCCTTTTTGGGCGACCTTGCTGAGGCCCTGTTGTTCTGGCCTCTCAGAGTTTTCTCAGGCTTTCCCAGTAACAAAGCCCTTTCGCCCCACGCGGGTCTCTGGAGTTTCCCCCCAGTGTGGAAAAAGTTCCCCCACCAACCAACCAGGGCTATCAAAAGAATTTAGGGGGCCCCTTGGGCCCCCCGGTCTGGTTGGTCTTTGGGAGCGAATGTATGAAACCCCATCCATGTACTATTTGTTCTACCATCTGCCTGGTGTAAAACACATCCCCGGCCCGCCCGCCAATTCCTTTTCCAAGGGGTAAAAAATTAAAATTTTGGGCCTGGGGCTTGTCTTTTCAAAAGGTCCGTGGTGGCCCTCTGGGCCCCCTTCCGCTAAGGTAACCCAACGGCGTTTCCCGGGTTTTTGCTTTAACTTTGGGTACTCGTTTGCATTCCCCGGAGGGGAAAAGGGCCAAAAACAATAAACCTTTCGGGGCTTCCGGTTAAAATAGGGGGTAAAAAACCCCTGGGCCCAAAGACTTGGTTGGTTTTGTGTTCTTTTAAATTTGCCAACCGCTCAAAAACCCTTTAGGTAAGGGCCCCCGACTTCCTCCTCCATTGTCAGTTTTTTCAACGCTTCCCTCCCCGCTCCCTTTTTGGGATTGTGTGTGTCACTATCACTGGGGGCCCTGGGGTTTTTTCCCGGGCCGGGGTATCCCGGGTCCCCCATTCAATCAACAACCGGTTTTGGGGGTTTCCCGGTGAGCCGCAAGGCCCTTTTGGGAAGGGGGTTGCTGTTGATTTTCAGCCTCTTTAGGGGTGCTGCTGCACTTATACAGCCTTTTCTATGGGGGCGGCGGGTGAGTTCCCCAGCTTTCCCGTGATTCGTTGCTGCTGGGTACTTTTCTTGCCCAGGGGGCTTAATGAAAATTTCCCCCCATGGGGGTTTCGAATGGGGATTCAGTCGCCGCCCTTAATCCAGGCATTAAAACCCGCCCCCCAAAAAATTCCCACCCCGCACCCCACAGTCTCTTCAGGCAAAACGTGGTCCATTAGTAGTAGCAAACTTTAGGGCCCCTTCCCGGGCCCCTTTTAAAGTTGCTCTTACGTTTTTTATGCACGGGTTTTAAGCAAACCCCAAACCCCCTGCCGAGTCCCCATTTCATACCTCCCCCAATTTTAAGGGTTTAACACGGTGGGAGGGTAAACAGGAAAACCCGTCCCTTTAAAACTGTTTAGGCAAACAGCCCCTTTTTTTCAGCCTTTTTTCCTACAGTAACATTAAAAGGGGCTTTAAATTTTAGCCAAAACAAGGGAAAAAAAAACATCTTACACAGTCTGTGTGGGACACTTAAAAGTCCTGGGGGTCCAATAAGCCCCCGGTTTCCCTTTTCTCCACTGAGACTGGCATGGGAGTCCCGTTCTGGGTTTTTCTGCTTTGGGAAACCCCAAACCCCTCCCAGCCCTCACAGCCAAACAAACACCCCCTCCCCCCTATCTCCAAGGGTTAAATTGAACAAAAAACAAACTCTGGCCTGGATCCGAAGATTTGGAGCAGTCAACCCCCCCAACTGTATGACTGGGTCCGTGAAAAACCTACCCAGACGCCGTTCTCTGCAAGCATACTAAAAAAAAGTGTGTCCAAACAACCTACCCCCGCTGACACCTGAAATTACAGGTTTTCACCTCACCAACCCCCAGGGTTCCCCCGGTTTACACATACTCTGGTCCACCCCAATTTCCCCTTTTGTCCTTTTTAACAAAATATATATATTTATATAAAATATTATATTATATATTATAAAAAAAACACAATAAATTTTTTAATAAAAAGGGAATGACAGTTGGGAGAAAGCCAAAAAACGGGGGTTGCAAAACACCGGAAGGTCTTTGCCTAAAACCCCCACCCAATTTTGGAAATTTCCCGGGTTTCCCTTTTTAATGGGGGCCTTTATAACTTTCCCAATTTCTTATTGAAAAGTCCCTTAAAAATACCTATTCAGTGGGAGGGGCTATGTACCTACCTAACTCGTTGGGAGAAGTGCCGGGAAGATGGGTAGGCGTAGGGGGGGGAAATCCTTAAGGGGTTTTCTCGCCCCCGGGGCCCAAAAGGGGGGGGAAAAGGACATTGAGTGGGGGTAATTTTTTAAATTTTGGGGGGGGCTTTAACCCCCTTTTTTTCCCAAGGCCCAAAAGATTAAAATTTTCCCGCCCTGGGTTGGGGGGTCTACCTATCTGCTACCTTTTTTGAAGGTGTGCCTACATAATATTTTAGGGGCAAAAAGGGCAATACCCAAAACTAGGTGACAAAAGGGGGGGCCCCATAGCCATCCAGGAAAGAGGGAACGAAAGGGGAAAAGTAAAATGGGGTGCTTAGGGTTTTATCGTTTTTATATATATTATATATATATTTTTTTATATATTATATATATATTTTTAAAAATATATATATTTTATTTTATATAATATATATATATACACATATACTTTCTTTTTCAAACATGGAGGGGAAAAGGCTTTGGGCCGCAAAATCCTTAAAAAATATTTCGTTTATTTCATACTTCTCATCAAAACAAAAAAAAAAATGAACGGGGGTTCTTGGTTACTTTTTTGATCAAAAGTTAGGCCCCCTTGCTTCGTCGAGGCGACCTTAATTTTGTGGGGGCCCCAAAAGCAAAATGGGGGTTTTAAAACCCGCATGGTGGCCACCACCGTGGCAAAAACCAAACCCGATTTTGGGGGGGACAGCCCGGGGCCCCAAAAGCAACCCCCTTTCTGCCAGACCTAGCCCCCCGACTCTGGACTGCAACCCCACCCAATAGCATCACAGCAACCAAAGGGGCCCCCAAAAAAGCACCACCACCCCAAAAAAAGGGAAAAGGGAACACTGCTCACCTTCCTTCCCGGGGTCCCCGCAAACAGACTGCAAAAAAAACAAGGGGTTTAAAACCCTTTTTCAACTCTGCTAAATTTAAAACCCCCTTTAAAGACCTTTGGGGGTATTTATACGCCCCGGGGCCCCCCCAGGGGCTTTGCAGGGGGGTCGCCCCAAGCCCCCCGGACAGCCGCCGGGTGTTAGCGGCAAATTTGCCCCTAAAAAACCCGGGGAGAAACAGCGCCCGGGGGGTGGGCTCCGCCCGCTGGCGCTGTTTTAAACCCCAACAGGGGGCCCCCGGCAAAAATGGGCCCCGGCGTCTGAAAATTAAAGCCGATCGGTGCCGCGCCCCCGACGGTGCCCGGGGGGGTCGGGAAAAAGCGCCTTAAACTGCGCTGAAACCGAAACACCGGGGGATTGTGGGGGGGGAGCCTTTGGGGAAGGGGTCCCCTCACTTAACCCCCCGGCCGGGTTTTTTCCCCCCTTCCGCCCAGACAGGAAGTGGGGGAAAACCCCCATCTTTTAAAACCCAAACCTTTTCCTATCAAAGCATTAGGTTTAAATTTCCCAAAAGGGCCACCCCAGTGGTCAAGTACCACGGGGGGGCCCAATGTTCTTTTTAAAAAAAAAAAAAAAAAAATTTTTAAAAAGGGCCAAAAAAAAAAAATTTTATTTTAAAAATTTCCCAAAACACCCCCCCTTTCCCCCCTTTTTCAAATAAAAACATTAAAATAATAAAAAAATTACACTTTTTTGGTACGCCCCTCCGAAAAAGTTTCGTTCTATAAAAAATTTAAATTTTATTTTTCCCGTAGGGCCGAACACCGAAAAAGAAAAAAAAATTTCCCAAAAGCCAAAAATTGGGGTTTTTTGGTCTTTTTAAAGTCACTCAAAAAGGGAAAAAAAATGATCAAAAAAGTCGCTTTTCATTCCAAAAATGTATTTAAAAAAAAAGTACACTTCAGCCCCCCAAAAAAATTTCCCCCCCCATGACGTTCCTTTGGTGTTTGAACAAAAAAGATATTGGTCGCAAAAAAATGGCGCCGTGGGGCAAATTTTAAAAAAGAAAAAAAATTTTTTGGAATTTTTTTTAACCCGGGACCCAAAAACATAACGGGAAAACCCCCCATGTTTTTGGGATTTCCGGGTCTAACAAAACCCGAAGAATTTCCCGTTAAAACCCCTTATATTTACCAAAGATTTTAATGCCGTTTAAAAACAAAACCCCCGCAAACAAATTGGGGAAAAAAATTTTTTTTTTACAATTTGTCCCAATTTGGGAAATTTTTTTTCGGGTTTCCCCGTTTATTCTATGTATAGTGGAAAAACAACCCTTAGAAAATTCATCTTTCCCGCAAAATTTAAAAACCCTCATGTGTCATATAGGTGGAAAAAATTTAAAATTAAAGGCTTTCAGAAGGCTAGGAGGGAAAAAACCGGGGTCACCCAAAAAAAAAAGCCGGGGCCTTTTTGGGGGTTAAAAAAGCGGGGCCAAATAGGGGAGGGGGTTCTGGTCCATTTTGTGCAAAAAAATTTGACATATTTATTCCCCCCATGGGGGGGGAGGGCATGGACCGCCATCCCCACCCCTTTTTTTAGTTAATCTAATGCTTCTCAGCAAAACTAGATAAAAAATGAACAGGAGGTTCTTGGTATACTCTTTGATCAAAACATGCTGTTGGGCCACTGGGCTGTGCCTCCCATCTGTGTGGTTTTTGCCGCGGTGGTGGCCGCCATGCAGTGTTACCCCCATTTAGCGTAGGGACCCACTTAATAGAGGTCGCTTCGACGTGGCATGTGGGCCTATACATTTTGTGGGCCATATTTATTTTAGAAACTGTGCCCACTATAGAGTGACAGAAAGACTTCTGGAGTCATTTATACATAACATGATTCCCATATTATTGGGGTTATATGATACCCCATATGTATTGGAAATACACCCCCCAATATGGACTGTAGAGCTTATCTGGGTCTGTTAAGATTCAGCATCTCCTGTAGTTACCCAGCCCTGGTGATCATTAGTGATGAGTGAACAGAAAAATTTTCAAGTCGAACTTCGAGCAGTAATGATGTTCAATTCGAGGTTCAATTCGAACTCTAACCCCAGTAAAGTCAATGGGAGAAGATGTTCGGGTTAATTTTTCTACCTATACAGATGAGGAGAAGCTGTAATTACCATCCATAACAGTAAACTGGATATGTGGAGCAAGTTAATGAAGAAAATTTGGCTCAAAGAGTGACAGAAAAAAATTTAGAGGCTAAAATACTTCATACCTTTCAATGGCTAACTGAAAAGATGGGGGAAAATTGCAATAGGGCATAGTATAGGAGGTGCAGCGGTAGCGCGCTAGGGGCTCTGCATCCTGGGGGGGGCCAAAAACCCCCTTTGACACATAAGTAGAAACCCTTTTGGAAAATGGCTCAGGTAACCCGGCCCCAGGAAGGGCCCCCATTTACTTTTTAAAAGGGGCCCCAAAGAAAATTTCCCGGGGAACGAAGGAAAGGGGGAAAAAAAAATAAGGGGGAAGGGGGTTTCACTGACGTAGTTTTGGGGGGTGCAGCGGTAGCAGCCGCTACGGGGCCCTGCATCTAAGGGGCCCAAGCCCTTTGAATATAAAAAGACACCGGTATTGGAAATGGCACTGGTAATGCGGGGGGCCATAGGGCAATGGGCTATCCCGTCAAAGGGCCCCAAACAAAAAGGGGCCCCTAATATGTTAAAAAAAATTTGGAAACGGGAATGGGTTTTCCCCAATTGATTTGATGTATGGGGCCTCTTTATCTTTTGAAATGACTTTTACCCCCAACACATTGTGTACCCCCCCAAAAAACTCTTCAGAATTTTGGAGTGGTCTGTATATTGGGGTTGTAACATTTTACCCAGGTTTGCTTTATGGGGGATTGAGGATGATGAAAGAGATGAGACATTTGTGGCCGACGAGAGGAAGAGGAGGGAAAACCACTGGATGCAGGGTCTGATAATATGAAGAACGATTGGCGATGTTCGTTGGAAAGCACAGGGGAATGTGAAGCGATGAAGGGCCCGACATCCCTTTGACTAATATGGCTCGCTTGTGTGTTTTCCACGACTGGAAGGATCCTTGTCTCAACCCCCATTCCCCTTTCTATGTCCCCCCTTGCTTACTTAAACCCTCTTCTACTATTTCAAAAACTAAATATTATTTTTGCATGTAGACACAAGATATATGTAATAAAAAGAGTGCAGTAAATAAATGAGTGGAACACAATACCCTACACATTCCCTATATGGTATACACAAACTACCTATCAGTGAAAATGCAGGGACACATCCTGATAAGGACGACCCCACAGCCAGGAACCAAACTAAAATACCCTAATTACAACCCATGAAGTGAATGTGTTTTAAAGTTGAAAATGTGACAATAAACAAAAAACCCTACACGTTTCTTTCTCAAGATTAATATGAAATTCTCAGGGTTACATACATCGTAATAAAGATCTTTTTGATATGTAGTACAATATCTAATTTAAATAGACGGACTGCATAAACATATACAAAACATAGGTTATTTTTTTTTATATCTTATATAAAATTGGCAATTGTTGCATCGGAGAACCAGGTCTGCCGGGAATGTGATATTATACTCCCCTAGCATGTGAATAAACCTTATAACTCAAAGATCACCAATGCATATCAAACAGTACAGATTGGAGAAATTAGTCTCATTATGCAAATAGTAAGCACATTCGTATCCTATTGTAATCCCAGTGTGTAAAAACTCTACTCACCATCTGGTATATAGTATAGAATATTGGCAAGCACGCTGACTTTACAATTGCTTGGGTGGAACGTTTCAATTCTATGCCTCCCCATGTATATATAACATCTGTCAAAAAGAAATGACCGCAACATATTCAGGTTTATTAATATACACTCACTAAAAGCAAGTGTATTGTAGTTGAAACTGCATCTGATTACTTACTTTACTTATAGAGGTAGAAACAAGTTTTTCTGTTCTGCCACTGACATTGCTGCATGTCCCGACGTGTTCGGCGTCTCTCGTCAGAATTGTGCGCATGCGCACCTTTTGAAACTGACATCGCGTCCCGGACGCTCAGATATACGCCCTCCCGCTCTGACGTAGTGAGGGAGATTACATTTCACCGACAGCGAAAACTTAGCCCTTCGCTAGACGGTGAACACTCTTGCCACGCTCCTGTCGTTAGGCTTGCTGCGTTACACAAATTATTATTGAGATAAGTAATAAAGAGGGGATTGTACGGGCTAAAATATTTAATCCATATTTAAAACAACTAGAATGGAGGCAACGCGAGGCATGGTAATATAGAGGATAAAAGAGTTAACATGCACATAGATATGTATAATGCATGAAATGCCTGTATTAGTAAATCAAGGGCTAGAGTCATTTATTTGTAGATTATACATTTTGACCACAAAGGATTATTTTTTTGGAGTATGATTTGATGTAGAAATACATATATAAAATCTAAAAAAGAGGGTAATGTTAAGTAATAATTCGTATTCAAAAGCAGAGAGTTTTAAGACCATAATGTAATTTCAAATCGTAGGTAACTCCAGGTAGACACTAAGGTTTTAAATTTTATTTCTTCGTTTACTAGACAATGAGACAAAGATTGTATTAAATAAAGCAGCTAAAATTAAGCTGCTCATTAAGACCCAGGGGGTACACAGTTTTTAATCTGTGAATCCATTTAGCTTCAGCCTGCAAAGCTCTTCTATCAATATCTCCACCAAGTTTTCAGCGCCTTTCTGCACTTTTGGCAGACATCAAATCAGTGAAGAGCACAGAGAAGTGTCAAAAACGTCCTCGCTGAGGTGTAGGGCTCTCATTCTGAGGATGGATAAGGATCTTATAGAATTTATTATGCCGCATATGCTCATGGAACATACAGGAGGGGGCAGAATCCTGGCAGACAGATTGACACACAAACACTCTCAACCCCCTGAAGTAAAATCTGAATCAACAAAGGCTATAAATAAGCACCAAAGGGCCGCTTAAATGTGGCCCATTGTAAAGCTTGAAAATGGTTAAACCGACTAAACATTTTTTCAGCCATGTTGAGTAACCCGTCCTTTGTAGATCAGGACATTATAAATTTTAGATCTCAATTTAGATTTTACAAGTGCCGACGTGTTCCAGTACCCCTGGAATATTAGGGAAAACGATAAGTACCCTGGAAACGAGAGTTTTGGAACACTATGGGGGACAAATCAGAAATAAGTATAGATAACACCATGGCAAAACATATGATTGAGATCCATGTGGAAAATGACGTTCTGGTTGAGAGTTTGAAGCACTAGAGCTGATACGCCAGTCCACCACGATGGTGGAGATATTGGATAGAAGAGCTTTGTAGGACTGAAGTAAATGATCCACAGATTAAAAACTGTGTAACCCCTAGGTCTTAAAGATCAGCTTAATTTTAGCTGCTTTATTAATACAATCAAAGTCTCTCCATTGTCTATGTAAACTTTAGTGTCCCTACCCTGGAGATACATACGATTATGTAATTACAATTCTTGGTCCTAAACTCTCTGCATTTGAATAACCGAATTATTACTAACTGACCCTGTTATTTAGGATTTATACTCTGTATCTTCTACATCATCATTATCCAAAAAATAAAATCCTTGTGGTCACAATGTAAAATCTACAAATAGATGATCTACCCTTGATATACTAATGACGGCATTTTGCATTAAACATAGCTATTGCAAGATAACTCTATTATATCCGCCATACTTTCCAATAGCCACGCTTGCCTCCAACTAGTTGTTGTAAGTATGGATTAAATATCTTGAGCCGAAAAGTCCCCTTTATTACTTATCTCAAATAATAATTGTTTAACGCAGCGAATCCTAACAGACAGAGCGGCAGAGAAGTTTCACGGTCTAGCGAGGCTAAGTTTCGCTGTCGGTTAAATGCTAATACTCCATCGACCTACTCAGAGCGGAGGCGGGTTTCTCAGAGGCCCGGAACGCTATGTACAGTTCAAAAGTTCGCATGTGCACATTCTGACGAGAGACGCCGAACACAACGTACTTCCACAATGTCAGTGGCAGACAGAAACTTGTCTCCACTATAATACAAGTAAGTATCAGATGCAGTTTCAACTAAAATACACTTGCTATATGTGAATATAACCTGACATATGTTTGTTACTTTTCTTTTTTGACAGAAGTATATATACATGGGGGGCACATAATTTGAGACGTCCACCAAGAAGTTGTAAGTATGCGTGCTTGGCCATATTTATTACCTATATCCATATATGGGTGCGTAGAGTTTTATCCCCACTGGATTACAATAGGATACCGAAATTGCTACTAATTGCCAAAGAAGTATATTTTCTCCAACTGTACCTGTTTGATATGCATTTTGATCATTAGGTTTATAAGGTTCTATACACATGCAGAGGATATACATCACATCCCGCAGACCTTGATCTTAATGCAACTATTGCAATTATATAAGATATAAAAAAAAAAAAAATAAAAAAATTAAAACTAAAGTTTTTGTATATTTTGATGCGCACGTCTAATGAAATTAAATATTGTACCTACATGTCAATAAGATCTTTATTACTATGAATTTAAACCCTCTGAGGAATTCTCATATAAATCGTTGAAAAGAAACCGTCCGGGTTTTTTGTATATTATCACATTTTCACTTTAACACATTCACTCAGAGGTGGTAATTAGGGTCCTTCTATTTGGGAGTTCCTGGCGGGTCGTCCTTATCAGGACGTTTTCCTTGCATTTCTCAGTTATAGGTATTTAGTGAATGGATGGTAGGAGCAGTGTACATTTTTTTTGCCACTTTTTATCTCTATATTATAGTATATCACAAAGTGTCATCAGCTTTATGAGAATCTACCTTTTTAATGTATTATAAAAAGATATTTTTTATAGATTACATCCAGTATTTCTCGAACGGTTCAATCAACATTAGTGATCATCTGACCTTAAGAAAAGAGAAGCAGGAAGAGTGAAGGCTTTAAGCTGAGTTGCTTATACATTGCTCATTGAGGGCCAAGTATACTGCAATCGAGAGGTCACAGATTGTAATAAACCATTCCTGCTTTTCCTATGTTCTGAAACATTTTTGCAGAGTTGTGTGCTGACTGCATGGACATTTATAGTCTATAAGTGTTTGGTAAGTGGGTTACATGATTACTGCTTATAAATGTGTTGTGTGAGGTGTTGGGGTGTAGGTGGGTGGGGTTGGGTGAGTGCAAGCTTGTAAATCCCCAGAGAACAAGTAAGTGGTAAAGATCCCGCCCTAGTACAGGACACAAACAGCTAAATGCGATTTGCTTTACTTTATTCCACAATTCATATACAGCAAGTAGGGAACAGAACAGCAACAAAAAAGCAACTGATCCAAAATATCAGCTCCCATGACTGAACAGATCATCAATCTAGTCATTATAATATATTGAAGGTCCCAAATGCAAGTATCTCCCAATACATTTATAACTAATAATTTAGAATGCTTAAATCTTAAAAGAATAAAGATCATTGAAGTGGTTAATATTAAATCGAAACTAATATCATACAAAAAACCCACACCAGCTGGGACCCAAAGACATTAGTAGTAATCTATGGGAAAGCCAAACAGTGTTCAATTTCCCTGCAATAGTCACCATGGAGGAAAATTAAGTTAAACTGTCTGTTTAGGTGACTTTTCAGAATAAGCTGTTATGTGTGTACATGAAGAATAACAATTTTTCTACCCATCACAGTACTTATATCTGGCATTTTCACCTCTGTGCAGAATTCACCTTTATATGTCAATATTCCCCTGAGCTCAGCTCCAGCAAGAACAGAGTCTAGCTGCTATGATGTCTCCCATGCACTTCACCACAGAGAAAAGACAGGGGCGGACATTCCGAAAAGGGCGTATACCGTTGCCAATTTTAGGTGCTTCAAATCAGTGTAAAGTGTCGCCGAAAGTCCGATACCTTTACTAAAACTGGCCGTCAGGTTTATCCTTGCCATAGAAACTTCATGCGCCTACAAAGGGCACAAATTCACATCAAATAAGACGCATTGCCAACTCATGCATATGCATGGAGAGCATGATCATTGGTAGTTATATAGTAAAGGCGCAAATCGAGGCGGCATTGCCCGCGAGACCAGCATAACATGTAATGCGTCCTCTACAGACGTATTGCGCGACGGGGCGCTCAGAGCAACATATTAGCTCATTACAAAGTGCTGAGCCCAGGGCGTATCATGCGCCTAGTTTTGGTGCCCGACAGAATCATTTTACAACAAGAATAATATCGTCAAAGTGGTTATTGGCCGCAAAATAGACCAAATAACTGTGTTGGCAAGTGTTGGTAGTTGTAGCCCAGAAAGTTTGCTCCCCCCATCAACTCTCCCTTGAAGCACAGCATGGAAGGAATACATTTAGAGAAGTACTGAGCAGTGGAAGCCACAAATTCAGTTATGACATAAGATAAAATGTTTCAAGCCTCAGCAGTGTCTTTGTTTCTCTGCCTCTGTCTCTTCAGCCGCTCACCTCTGTATTTCCCCCTCCATCCATAGACTTTGATGGGCAGCATGTAACCTGATTCCTGAGTGAGTTGGTAACCCATTTCATCTCGTACTATGGATTTTAGCTGCAAATTAATGAGGGTTTACCAGAGGTTAAATAGCCTGCACTGGTCCGCGTTTATTGTTGAATGCTCGCTGCTAGCTGTTTGCATGAGAATGAGAAGAGCGTGAGCGACCAGTGCAGGCTATTTTACCTCTGGTAAACACCTTTAAGAGAGAAGGATCAAGGCAGAAAGAGGGAGACAAGATGGTTCATTAGTGGAAACAGAGGAATTATCTCTAGTAAGATTTATTTCAAAGTTTTTATATCCCCTTGTATTATTAGTTCATGCAGAGTTTGCTGACACAACAATGCACAGTTGAGCTTGGCATTGCTCAAATTCAAATCATTGAGAAAAACAAACCACATTTATCTTCAAATTCTGATTCATTTTTAACACTTTTTGGAAACCTATTAGACAGTCTGAAGTGTCATATTCCTCAATACAACGAGATACTCACAGTTCAATGATTCTCATACATAACGGATTTAGATGCTACAGGGCTCTCGGCATGATATGTTCCCCTGAGGTTCACATCAGCCCTGTGACACATACATTGATTATTTATGACAATCATTGAACTGTGAGTATCTCATTGTATTGAGGAATTTGAAACTGCCGACTGTCTACTACGTTTCCACAAAGTGTTACAAATAAATCGGAATTTAAAGATAAATGTAACTAGAAGCTGAAAGTTTTTATAAAAGCAATTTTCACTTTCATCTAAGAATGAGCCTGCGGTTTGTTTTTCTCAATGACATGTTATCTGGGCAGGGGGGGGCCCAACGCATAGAGGCTTCCATGGTGTCTTAAAACTTTGTTTTGTTGGCATAAAGCAAGTATTTGGAGTCTACATTCAAAACATTGGTTTGTCTGTGTAATGCAGAACCTGGCAGGGCTACTGAGATACGGAACCTCATACTTTATCAACTTAAATTTCCTTTTAATAGGTTATATCAAAATGAATTATCTAAACAGGGTCTAAGTGCTATAGAATCTCTAAGTAAATTAGATCAAAGATAAATCTAAGTTACGGTTAAATGGTAAACGAGAAATAATAATCTCATAGCATGCAGACTTATGGCCACATGTATGAAAACCGTCTAGGTCTAAAACTCACTTTATTGCCCATAGCAACCAATTAGAGCGCCCCTTTTGTTTCGTATAGTGCTCTGGAAAAATTAGACGGGCGTCTGATTGTGGTTGCTGATGGCAATAAAGTGAGTTTTAGACCTAGACAGTTTTCATACATGTGGCCCTTAATGTTTCTACTCAGATCTACTTCTCCTTATGAGCTGCAATGAATATGATGGCCTTATAGTCAGTAAGGTCACTCACAGCTGTTCTCTCCTTAACCTTACAGTAATCAATCTCAAAGCCTCTCTCCAACTAGAACGTTTTCTCTGAAAAAATCTCATCATAAGTGAGACAAATGGAGCTGTCTTTTCCCGACTATAAAATATGTTTTATCTAAAGCACCAATTAATATGAGGTATCCTCCAGGTTTTAGCAATGTTGTGAACTTCCTGAGATATCTTCTGTATTCATCTTTATCTCTGCAGATATGATCTAGCAGCCAAGCACTAATGATACAATCTGCTGGAGGTAAGACCATCGGATCCATTATATTTTCTTTCTCAGTCGCGATTCATAACTGTTGAACGTGCTGAGTCTCACTTTTCCCTTCTTTTGTTCCTGATAACTGGTCTCTCAGGAAAAATAGGTGATTCTCCCAGAGGAAAGCTCAGTAGTTATATCTGTATCAATACTTTCCAATACTGTTTTAGCAACTTGACTTTAACCTCGACTGGTGGACTAAGTGTCAAGGTTATTTCAGGCCCGAGCCAACGTGCCCCTTTTTTATATGGGAGTTCAATGAATTAGAAGTTTGACAAAAGAGAGAAATGGAGATTTTTCTACTGACTTTCAAAATATGATCTTTAATAGACTAACACTGCAAATATAAGATCAGTATAAGATATCCTGCCAAAATATATCATAGATCTGCTTGGAATCTCTTGTACAATAGCAAATAAAAACAAAATCAGTAAGATCCCCCTAAAATTTATACAAATGCTTCACCTCGTTCCTTCTATCTCTACATGAAGTTTTGTGGCATGTCCCCAGTCGAATGCTCCAGTCCGTGTGTCCAGCCATCTTTTCAGCTCCATGATGCATCTGTCTTTGGCCTTCAGCACTATGATATTCTTGAAAAACTCACAGGCTGCAAACAGATGATGAGCTACAGAACCAGTGCTGAGATCAATCAAGATATCTCCTTTAATACGACCTGAAGAAACAGTTTCCAAAAGTAAAACAGCAAATATGTTAAACCCATGCAGATGTAGCAGATAATGACTATTTCACTTCTATCAGAATATACAGACATTGGTTTCCTAATACTCAACAATATAAAACAGCACAAATAATCCTGTTCTATGGGGCTTAGATTTAGAGGAATTAACCTTATTCTTGTTTAAACTGCATCTCAGTGGTTCTCCAATACAGACAATCCCTATTATGGGGAGCTGAATTAAAAAAAAAATGGTTTGGACGAAAGCATCTTAAAAGCAGGAGTCACCTTTATTCCAAAGTAAGAAACACGATAGCAACGTTTCGGCCTGTCAATGCATGTCCTTTTTCAAGCAGCATAAAGTACAAAGTGAAATACATGTGTATTTAAGAGGATACAAAACCCTCCCATATCTCAATACATCCAATTAAGTGACAACATTAACAAGTAATTATAACACATATGTGCAAGTAAGCATACATTGGTTAAAGCAATAATGAGCATAAAATTTCTATCACTTATGGCTCTCTTCCTTTTTATATGGAGTCAAGCACCCCTGCATCAGATGATCAATACCGCGCTCAGTACATCGCGGCGTCCTATAGAATGCAATGCGCATGATCGGAAATCCGCGCAGCCGCGCTAAGGAGATCCGGAAGCGCCAAACACTGCGGCTTCAAGAATAATCATTGCGCATGTCTTGGTCATCAGGAGAAGGAACAAAACCTTCTAAGCAGCGCTCTGATATCCAGCACTATGTACAGAATGCTGAATATAAAGCAGTTCAATGTTATGTACTATAGAAAGATCTATTAGATCAAAAGTTGGATATTATAGAAAAATAGATGTAATATATATTATAAAGCATTATCTAGTGACCTAATAGGGAGAATAAATAATGCTAAGAAACCAGGAAAAAAAAACCAATCACCTAGCATATCTCCTCAAATAGTAATACCATCAATATTGATCAATTATAAATGATTATAATTTATTATTGGGAGCTGGTCACTGGGGATCAGGAGAAGGCAGAGCTACTAAATAAGGTTCTTCCATCTCTATATATTGCAAGCGCAGGAAAAGTGTAGCTTTGATGTGGGGCAGGTACAGGTGCGGATGTAGTGGTGTTCCAGTACTAATAGTGCATGCTAGACGCTGATGGGGCAGGTGAAGTTGCGGACATAGGCGATGTTCAGACATGTCAATCAACCAACTAATTATTAAATTAGGCTGAGTGTAGAACAAAAAAATTGGTCCAAGTGGCAAGAGTTAAATAAACTGAATGTGAACAAGGCTCCAGGCCCAGATGACATACACCCAAGAGTTCTGATATTTAGAGAGTCTCTGGTGGCTGGTTTAGTGTAATGAGACTGGCACAAGGCAAATTTGGTTCCCATCCGTAAAAAAAAAAAAATGCTCCAAGTCCTGCCTCGGTAATTATAGACCAGTAGGTTTAGCATCTATTGTAGGAAAATGTTTGAGGGCTCATAAGGGACTAATAAACTGGAATTAGTGGCTCTGAATATAACATTATAAGTGATTGCCAGCAAGGTTTTACTAAGGACAAATGGTTTGTCAGACCAACCTAGATCGTTTTTTATGAAGGGGGGAAGGGAGGGTAAAGTCTGGATAGCGGGCGGCTGATGGAAATATTTTGTTTTTATAAACTTTGCAAAGGCATTTGACATGTGTCCTGCATAAGCGTTTTATTGGTAAATTAAAAATCCATTGGTTTAGAAATAATAGTGTGTAATGGATCTGAGAAACTGCTCGTAACATCAGAGATGGGGGTGGCAATGACTCATACTCTAATGGTCTCATACTGGTCCTCTATTTATCATTGTATTTATTAATGATATATTGTAGAGATGAATAACACTGTTTCTATTTTTGGCAGATAAAACCAAGCTATGTATTATTGTCAATCTAGGGAAGATATTTGTAAATGGTGTCAAGCAGACCTTGGACCACTGAGTGTTTGGGCATCCACTGCTTGGCGATATGAGGTTCAATGATGGATAAAAATAAGTCCCTATGGTGAAAAAAAACTGTGAAGAATCGCTTGATTGAGAAAGGATCTGGGCAGTCTGGTAGATAATAGAAAACAGACCATCATGTAAAGTCAAATCAGAGCGGTCTCTATAGACAGGATATTGCGTTTATTAAAAGCAGAGGCCTGCACACGCGGTTAAACAAGGATTTATTATTACCGGCCTGACTGTGGGGAATGTCTGTATCAGTTTCTGTGGCTCCGTTTATAGAAAGGATGGAGTAAGAAGCGGTGCAAAGTAGAGCAACCAAACTATAAGGGTACATGGAGCATCTTAGTTATGTGAATAGGTATAAAAGACTTTGAACTTATTTAGAAGTCTTTAGCAAAGACAAGAGGACATATGATGACAATAACTGGTACTTACAAAAAGTATGGGGAAAAGCTATTTCATGTAAAGCCCCCTCAAAAGACAAGGGGACATTCCCTTCACCTGGAGAAAAAAAGGACTCAATCTTCAGAGAAGAAAAGCGTTCTTCACCATGAGAACGGTTAATCTGTGGAATAGCCGCCTGAGAAGCTGGTCACAGCATGAACAGTTGCGAGTTTCAAGAAGGTAAGATAACTACCTAGGAACAAAGAGAATCTTCATGCTATGTAGCTATGTAAAGATACAGTCCATCTGATGCCAACTCCTGAGATCAGAAATGAAATCGTGTCCATTTAAGAGCAATTGGTTTGCCTAGGGTTTCAAAGAAGCCTACATCAGTAAGGCAACTAGGTTTAAAAAAACTCCTTATCTCCCTCCTTTCACCAACATTTTCACCACATTTGGTTGAACTTGATGGACATATTTCGTTTTCAACCGTACTAACTATGTAACTATATACAGTAACTATATTAGCTAGACGCTTTATGTTGGCAAAAGCCTGTTAAATATTGTTCTCCTACCTTGCTTTGACACCCAGTGATCAATGTAATCTGTGAGGCACTCTGGCAGTAAGTGGTCAATTTCCCTGCAGCGCCACTGTCGGGTAATTTCAGTATTGTAGTGCCCACCATGATTACTGTGATTACTGTGGCTGGCAATAAGAATGAGTTTTTTCTGGGCTGCTATCCACAGAGTGAGATAAAGGTACTGGCATGGGTACATAGGGATGCAGTATATAGTGATGCTCATGTGCTGAACCATCACACTTAGTGAATCTAGACTTTAGAAAAGTTACAAAAGATGGTGGGTTTTGAGAGTAAAGAAACATGTAGGACTAGACTATATGATGTTATCATAAAAAAGTGTGCTGTCTGGACACAAGCGGTTTCCATTTTAGGGGTTGGTAGAATGTGTTGTGTAGAGTGGCTGAGGTGCGAATGAACCAAAGGCCATAAGACATGACACAGGTCTGCATAAATCTATACAAAAGGGTCACCTGCCTTGTGAGGAGCCAGCCTGGCTCACTCAGAGTAGAGGAGTAGCTAAATGAGAAAGTAAACCCCACATTAAACTTAACATAGTCAACAGTAGGGGTGTTGATAGGCAGTTAAAACTGCCTGTGTCCCGAACCTCGCCTGGCCCTCTCAGGCCACGCCAGTGGCTGGCACCAACAGGAGTCCTTCAAGCCTGTATGTGTGTCCTCTGGATGCACATACCGATGGGGGGAGAAAGGATTTCCCTATGGAGAAGACTTGCGACCCTCTGGAGCAGGCATCCTCAAACTGTGGCCCTCCAGCTGTTGGGAAATTACAATTCCCATCATTCCGACTGTTACTGATTATATAAATGCATGAAATGGGATGTTTGTAAGTTTCCCAATGGCTGGAAGGCTGCAGTTGGAGGATGCCTGCTCTGGAGTATCCAGCACAGGCGGCATGAGTACATCATCACGCCTTCTGCGTGGTCTGATAACATTACGCCGCCTGTGCCGGGAAGAAGACGGAGCCCAAAGGATGCTTCGTGTGGAGTGAAGTAAAGAGTAGGGTTACTGGATTTTATTTATTTTAATATGCCCTATTACCTGCCTATATATACTGGAGGCCATGTAACCTAATTATATATCTACTGGCGTCCATGTTAACTAATTTTTTGTTTTCTGGGGGTCTTGTTACATAATATATATATATATATATATATATATATATATATATATATATATATATATATATTGGGGGCCATGTTACTTAACAATATGTATAATGGGGGCCATGTTGCTTAATTATATGTATACTGGGGGTCATGTTGCTTAATTATATTCTACGGCGGGTCCATGTTAGCTAATTTATTATATATATAGAGAATAGTATATACTATATAATAATAAATATTATTATATATAGATATAAATATATATATATTATGAGTATGGGAGCCATGGTACCAAATTATTTATATACTGGGGGCCCTATTACCTGCCTATCTATAGACTGTGGAAACTATTACCTAATTAGCTATATACTGAGGGTCATAGTACCTGCCTAGCTATATACTGGGGGACATATTATCTACCTAGTTATATGCTGGGGGCCCTATTACCTGCATGGCTATATACTGGGGGCCATATTACCTGCCTAGCTATATATTGGGGGCCATATAAACCTGGCCTAGCTAGTATACTGGGGCCCTAATACCTGCCTGCTAAAATACTGGGGGCCATATCACCTGACCTATCTATCCTACTGGGGCCATATTACCAGCCTAGAGTCTACTACTGGGGGCCATATTACCCGTGCCTAACTATATACATGGTGGGGGGTGGCCTACACACCTTCCTATCTATTTTAACTGGAGTCCAAATAATCCTGCCTATATCTATACTGTGGGCCATATTACCTGCCTGGCTATGCTTTCCTGTATAAATCCCCATTAGGAAGGGAGTTATATAAATCCTCCAGTAGGTAGGGAGTTATATAACCCCTCCAGTAGGTAGTAATATATTTTCTCCAAAAAGTTATGATTCTAAAATATTTATGTGGTAAATTCTGCAGAGACGAGTCGTGGCCAGGAGAAGTCATCATGGTGTTCTGGGCCGGATGGAGTAGAGAAGGGAAAGTGAATGACTCCAATCAGAAACTATGTCTCCGTAAGTCACTAAATGTAACTGCAGTATAAACACTTAGATTTCTGCAGACCCTCCTACACTCGTAATCTACTACTATCTTGGTCACTGTATGACGTTTAAGATATAATCTTCAGACCTGTGAACAACAGGTGGTCACGTATGGTCAGTGTCTGGCAGTAGATAATTCAGCCTTAAGTAGTAAACATTTTTGGGTATTGGTTTTGTGATGAGTGTTTTTAGTAACAATGATTACGTCTGGTATTTTTGCACCATGTACATGAGTACTAATTAGATGACTGTATTATAAGTTATGTAACATCATCATATCTAAGGTGACCCTTTGAAAATGCAAATTTGTCAGCGAGGATTTTCATTGTACAGTGACTGCTGAGCTGATGGACAGGATCTATGTGAAATCTGCATAAAATTAGTGACATGTCGCAGTTCACAATGTGGCGTGAAAATGCTGGTGTTGAACACCAGCCCTACTGACAAAACGTAACACAAAGGGCCCGGGCCCTGGATGTTTTAGGACCCTAGCAACACCCCTGATCAACAGGGAAGAAGATAACGGTTCACCAGACTTATTTGTCACAGTCAATTGGGAGCAAAAAAAAAGCACTGCTCCTGAGCCCATAGCAATGAGGTTGCCAAGATGTCCCTGTGGTGGGAAAACGAACTGTGGTTACAAAGGGGAGAAGTAACAGGACTATCTACAGTATCTCACAAAAGGGGTGGGGTGGTGGGGGAGGAGGTCAGTACACCGCTCACAGTTTAGTGAATATTTATTATATCCTTTACATTGGACACATTGAAAATAGACACTTGATATGATGTAAAGTAATCAGTTTACAACTAGGATCACAGTGTAAATTTAGTGTAACCTCAAAATAATCCCATGCACAGTCATCAAAGTTGGCAGACTTAACATGGTAAGAACACCCCTTTAAGTCTTTTCTCTGAGGACCCTTACCTGGTACTAGTCATTATTGAGTATATCTCTATTAGATCAGCTGTTTATTGAAACTGGCTGTAACAAGCAGACTCAACATGGTGAGGAACACCTGCTTATAAGTCTTCTCTGAGGACCCTTACCTGGGTCCTAGTCATTATTGAGTATGATAAACAACTTCTACAATTACCTGGATATCTCCATTAGATGAGTTCTAAATTGATTTTTCGTTATCATTTCCTTTGGTTTTATTTGTTGACTGATTTAAAGTTTATATTTTCGTTTGTTATTTCAGTGATCTGGCATCTTTCTATGACAATTGCGATCAGGACCTCCATGGCGGGATCGTATGGTCCTGATCAATTTACATGGCAGCTACAAGCCTTGTGAAGGCTTCCATCGCCTCCAGGGTTGTCGATTTAGTACGTCCTGCCCCGGACTGGAAGCAGTAAAACTACCATATTCGTACACCTAAAAATACACCATTGCATTTGTTGTACAATGCATTAGGACTGTATAAAATGCTCATACTCCTAGTGGGTGGAAGCGCCCTTCGGGGACTCAATGTTATAGTAAAAAAAAAAGTTTAAAGTGCAAACACAAATACTTAAAATACAAATCCCCCCTTTTGCCATTTTACAAATAAAAAAAACTACAATTATACAAAAGTTACACAGAATTGCTATTGCTGCATCTGTAAAAGTCCGAACTATTAAAATATAACATTATTTATCCGTAAGTGATGAGCGATTAACTTGGGCTAACGACACTCCGATCGATAGTCTGCACCATCTGATAAGGGTTTCGAGATAGTTGATAGTCGACTATCTCCGATGACCATTTAAATCTATGGGAGAGCAACAACACCTTCATTCTTACACCAAACAGGGCAGGAGAACTGGAATTAACAGCCACAACAGTCAAATGGATAACCTGCTACATCTTTTGTGCACAACACTTAGGCTATAAAGCCACAGAAAAAAGTCACAGACCAATTCACTACCTGGACTTGTGACCACAGCCTGACCCAGTAATCTGCATCACCCACAAAATTAAACAAGTGCCAGAAGGCAGTATTATTTGAACCAGCATTTTACTTGATACTGGACATTTTGACTAACCTGGCCTGTGAACGCAGCAGAGACCCACAACCCTTGCAAAACCCCCACATTTACAAATTGCCGAAAAAGGAAGTCTTTCAACACCCATTTGAGTTGAAACTGACATTGACCCATACCTGTCCTGGGCCACAGCGATAGCCCACAAACCTGCTGACCCCACATTTAAAAAGTGGCCCGAAAAAAGGAGTCTTTCACCACCATTTTAGTTTCACTGGAACATTGACTAAACCTGTCCTGGGCCACCGCAGACCCAGGGCCAGAGTTACAGGGTTGCGGGAGAGCCAGCTGGCTTCCGTCATCTATTTAACAAAGACACTGCAGTTATAAAATGGCCCTTAAGACGGCAGCAACGAAAACTTCGTGCTGAAGCAGAGTGCGGAAGCGGAAGTGTGAGAACTCCAGCCTTCCTCATACACAGTCAATACCTGGGTTAGCGCATTGACCCTCCCGTATGAGTAGTTGGACCAATTGATCTTTCACCTTGGAAATACTGGTGGTTAACAGCTGCTGTATATCACCAAGGTGCCCTATTATTCTTGCATACATTTTCCTCATTTTACTCAACGTGCGAGTGTAATGGTTCTCTGTAACTTTGTTCTCTGTCCATAGCGCCTACTCCATGTCCTCTGATTAACCTACATCTGTCAAGTTTTCCTGTACCATCCCTTGTACAATTCAGAGGAATTTTTTTTTAACAGCTATGGTGTACAATGCAAGTTTTTTAGTATTTTAATTCGTAGAAAACACATTTTAAAATAGGATGGAATCCCACCATTGTCTTTTTTCACTTTTAATAGTATTAAAATGGTTTGTCTCAATAAAGGGGATTTGAAAGCTAGGTTAAAGATCTTGCAAAAACAAGTCATTTTGCAATATTTCGATTAATTGGTGTCATACCTATCCTGTTCTGAAAAGCACCGATCACCCTTGAGCCACTCATGACCAATGTGAAGAACAAATGTCCTGTTAGAACAACATTTGTTTAGAATGACCTGTAGTATTGCTGCATTTCAAAGCAGCATGACCCAACAAATTAAAAAAAGACATCTCAGCCCACTGTTAAAAATTGTGGAGGAGAAATGCCACAGAAGCCATCATTTCTGTTCCAAAGGTGACCAAGGATTATAGCTTTATAACTCCACAGCAACATTACCCCAAAAAATTAATAATATGACTTTCAGCCACAGATTTAAAATGTGAAGGAGAAATGCCACATTAGAACCACATTTCTGTTCCGAAAGGACCATGATTATTAGCTGTAATCTCACAGCAACATGACCCCAAAAAATTATAAATATTACTTCTCATTGACTCTAAAATTGAGTGAGGCAAACAATGACCCCAAAACCCCATTGACAATGTGAAAAATTTAAAGATGAAGTGATAAATGGAATATGGTTTTGTCCAGTAAACCTTGTTTGTCATTTAGTCTCTCCTCACAAAACCAGCAAAAATGAACTGTTGGAATGAAATAAAAATTGCATGTAAGAAATGACATATTTAAAAATAATTTTTTCAAAGAGAACCATTTTCCTGTTTGGAGAGGAAAGTGAAGTAGACCAGCAACTAATCGGTGACCTCGTCAATTGGGGGCCACACACATCAGAGATCCATGCCTGATTCATCTTGATGAAAGTCAAACGATCCACATTATCTGTGGAAAGCCGGATGGCGATTGACTGTAATGACCTCCTTCTGGCTGTGCTGGAAGTGTCCGCTCAGATAATGACACTGTCTGCTGGGCAGGAAACTAACACATCTATGGCGTGCGAGCCAGCTCGGGCCATTCGACCATATTGGATACCCCAAGGTCCTATTGGGTCCGGAAACACATACAACAACATTGTGTTGAGAAACGCAGATAGTCATTCGCAAACCATGATCTTAAGCTGGTCTCTGGTGTGTTGGTATGTGTGGCCTGGCATTGCCGTGGCGATGGAGAGAGTGGTAATTAAAAGAATTGCCAGAGGTCACCCAGTTAGGCTTCTGCCGACCCGTTGCCTTCTGCAGGCCCTAGCGGCGTACTAGTGGCACACTACTGCTGTCACTCGCGTGCGTTGTTCCACCCGTGAATTTGAAGAACGTGAAAAGCAAGACGCAACAGATGTCTCCAGTTATGATCCAATAAGCAATGTCCCCATTTCCTGCTATTACTCTCTATATGGGTGGTTTGGAATGAAAGTGCCTGAGATTTGAGTTTTTGGTACCGGGGGAGCCAGGAGGGTGGCCACCCAGTAACTGTTTGTTCCTTTTGATGGAGCCTTAATGCGAGGATCATGTTGGAGGAAATGGAGCATCCAAGCCACTCATGTGAGAGATGGAGCCTTGAGTTCCTAAAGCCTCTGTGTTGAGGGGCACTAGCAAAACTACTCACTTCTTCCACAACTGCCTCCAACTTCACATGCCAACCTCTTTCCAAGGCAGGGACGTCGGTGTCTAGGAATAACCATCCTCCTCCTCCACCTCCTCCTCTGCTTCCTCCTGCAACAGCTTCAACACAGCCCTAGACATGCCACAGATATCGCACCCTGAGAGCTGAAGTGCGCCTTAGCCTAGCTCTGACCCTGAAACCACTGTCTAATGAAGACCGATAAAATTGGAGAAACTGTCGGGCCATTGTGGGTTTTGACGGAGAGAAAGGCTCCGTGGTCTGCATCTGTGTCGTCTCCTCCTCCTCCGCTGGCGGGAACCTGATGTTTCAGAGTGTCCAACGATCTTTCCAGAACAAGATCACCACAAGATCTCAATGCTGACAAGGGCATTCGTGCCGCACGACCCTCATTTGTGGCTTCTTCAAAACTGGCATGGATGGTGCAGAGCTCTTTCACCTTGCCTCCACAGCTCGTGGCTCAACACCCCGAGGTCCTCACCGCTGCGTGGTCATGCCATGCTGTCAATTCGTACTGCGAATGGACATTGCGCTGCACCCCACAATCGCTGAGACATGTGGAGGGAGGAATTCCAGAGTGTTGAGCCAACACGTCCACAATGAGATGGGTCGACGGGGAGGCCGAGCTGGGCAGGCCGCCACGCAAGCCAGCTGGACGAAGCAGTGTGCTAAACTGGTGAAGAGTGCGAACTCCTACCTCGAGCCTTTCGTTTCATCAAGGCTGTCCAGACCCGGGTAGCACTTTAGAAATTTCTGGTGACGTAGCTCAGGTTCAGGACAGGTGCCAGCAAGGGATGTGCTCCAGCCTACCGATCTAAGGGCGCCAGCAATATTGCCCGTTGATCGGCACAACACACCTTGCCTGGCACAAAGTTCTTGTCACCCCGCCACCGTCGCTCGTCTCGTTGACGGAGAGGCGCTTCCCACAGCCTCCTGACCGGTGTGTGGAGTCTCCAAAGGCAGATAATTTCAACACGCCTGGTGTCTTCTGCACGTGATGGCCACCAGAGGACCTTGGGGAGAAAGAGCCCTGCACCATACCTGCTGTTTTTTGGAAGAGCGTGCGCCTGAGCCTGAAGCCACCGTCCTACCCCCAGAGACATCCACCCAGCTCGACCAGTAGCTGTCACAGAGATATAGTGGCCCTTGGTTGGCCGGCTTACTAGTCCATTGTTGGTGAATGGACTTTTCCTCCGGACACAGATGCAGAAACGCGCTTGAAATTTGAGCTGACAGCGTGCTGGCCAGGGCAGGGTCGGCTTTTTTTGGACAAAGAAAAGCCTGCTCGCAATCTGAGGGGATGGGGGCAGGCGAGGGATAGTGCTGGCAGAACCCAAGCTGTGTCCACCAACGAAGGCAACATTTCCAAGGCCCAAAGCCTCAATGCCGACATTCAGGCTTGTTGGCATTGGGATGGTTGGGTTAAAGTGGTATTTCTTCTGTCCCAAACCTGAAAAACAGAAGGCTGGCTGCTAGACTGGGCCCGCTGTAATCGCGTGCGCAGGTCGTCAAACTGCGGAAGGAGAAGGGTAGGTAATGTGTGGTCACTGTGGTGCTGGTGGTACTCGTGGCAGCGACGGTGGAGGCTGAAGCGGAGGCTGATCCCTGATCACGACTCAGAGAGTCATGGGCCGAGCTGAAGGAACGACTGGTGGTGATGTGAGGAGGATAGTTGCGAGACAGAGTGTGTGTGACAGTGTTGGAGGCCCCGCATCCGTCCCCTGGCCTTTTGGCGCAAGATGTTGCCTCCATTTCAACTCATCATTCGCTGCATGTTACTAGACAGTTGGTGGTGTAAAACACCTAAAGGTTTCCTGCCGTTCTACTATCATTTCACTGTGCAAAAGGCGGCATATGACATCGATGGTGACTCAGAGGCTTGCTCAAAGAAGGGCCCAGGTCTGAGAGGTCCTGGACCTTTATTGACGGCGATAAGCGAGAGCGGGTTGCGCTGACCTGTAGGCGGCGGAATCATATCAGTCGGACATCTGCTACCGCTCCTCGATCCCTTTTTAGTGGCGGACCCGTAATGACACTGACCCCACGTCCTTCCTCCGTCGTCCCACTGTATGAAGTGCACACAAGCAAATACTGCGGAAAAGACCAGGAAGGATCCGCAACGTCGTCACATCAAAACATCATCTACACAGGTGACTTGTCTCCTGACTTTCTGCATCCAAAAGCTGCGTGCTACAAACAAGGGGCCATGCAAGGCGTTGCCGACCGCTGACCCGGGATTTTTGCCGATTGACCGAGTTTTTTATCTTACCTTCACACTCCTCTGATGGCACAGTAACTGGGCGTCAGAGCAGACTAAATCTTCCTCTTGATCTTTTAACATGCCTTCTGAACCCCAACCGTGCATTTTGTCATCAAAAGAGGTCTTCAGACAATGGATTATCCACAGTGGTGGTACACTATTCTTGACATTTGGCTGCTCATGTTGGAGCGGATGCTGAATGATGCTGATGACAGAGACATTTGTGCCCGAGACAGTGGAGGACGAGGAGGTAAACTGTCTAAGATGCAGTTGCATTAACCATCTGGAAGGACAGATTGGCGACGATGTTCCGTTACTTAAGATTCCACAGGACCCCTGACCCGAGCGATGACAGGCCTAGACGGTCCTGCAACTGGACGATCCCACTTGCATGTTGTTTCGGCCAGCACTGGAAGGAGCATCTTCTCTCCTTCATACCTCTACCATCCATGATGCTACCCCCACTTGCTCACTTACCACCTGCATTTTGCTCCATGTTCAGAAATATAAAATTTGAGGAAGGTATGGAATAGAGTTTGGAAAGTCTCTTATTAAAAGACGGCAAATCACAGCTATTCTCAAATCCCTCTAAACAAAACAAATTGCTGGATTCAAATTAACGCAAGTGTCTATCAACCAACTCTGGACTGGGCAAAAGTGCAAAAAACAGTATCTGTTATGTTTTCGTATATACATCGGTATTTTTTGCACCTTTCAATTCACTTGTGAATAAGAATTGCTGTTTTTAAGATTTACGAGGATGCTGCGTCAATGAAGCATAGCTGGGTGCGCACAAGTTCAAAAAACACGTAATCTGTTTTAAGTTTTCGTATAATACACGGTAATTTTTTGCACCGTTTCAATTCACACCCTGTGTTGACTATAGAATTGCCTTTTAAGATTTACGTAGAAATGCTGCATCATGAAAAACGATGCGTGCGCAAAAGTCAAAAAAAAAACACGTATCTGTTTTAAGTTTATCGTAGATACACGGAAATTTTGGCACAAACAACTTGTGCTGAGCTACAAGATTGCGACTGATTGTAATTAACTGCACGAGTGGATATATCACCAGTCACAGGTGTAATGGGAAAAATTGAAAATGAACACCTATCTTGAAAGTATAACTTTATGAATAAAAGTGGAGTTTTGCACCAACAAAAGACCTGAGTTACTAAAAAGATGTGTATCCAATAATAAGTCAGGCTGCCTAATATCCAGGAAATATTTCAATAGCAAACGTTTAAATAAGAAAGATATTGCAGTGCAATGTCTAACACTAAGTCCATGTGACATTACAGCGCGGTAGATGCTGCTTTAAAATTTCTCTAAGCAAACTACTTAAAATCTCAAATCGCTAATCTAACAAATTGGAGTATCACACTAATAGTAGAGGTTCTCTGTGCAGAAATAGACTAATTTCGCTGACTGTTTGGACACAGCATAGCGCACATGCTATTTACCTATGAGACACTGAGAGACACTAAGCTGAACAGAAACGCTTTCTATTGTAAAACTAGGTCATGTGATTTTTCCAGCCAATCGCAACCAACACATCGCCCAGCATGACTCGCACACACATCTCACCCTGCTCTATTCATGTTAAATTCTCATTTGCTGGCCTGCCAAAATTACAGGAAGCGCCGAAAATGGCGCAGCTTAATAGCTGATGCACAGATTTTAACCTAATTATCGCATGATTCTGAAATTTTTTGTTCGATCAGCCAAAAAAACTTGCCGATTTCAACTTTGTCGATAAAAATCGCTCAACACTAATCCCGTAAGCTGAAGAAAAAAAAAATTCAGACGCCAAAATTGCTTTTTTTTGGTCATTTCACGTCCCATAAAAATTGGATAAAAGTGATGAAAAAAGATGCATATATTCCAATCTGGCACCAATAAAAAGTAAACTTCCGCCCAGGGCTGTCTTAACAGCATTATGGGCCCCTGCGCAGAGCTGTGCACTGGGCCCCCCAAACAACACAATTTATATAACTGAGGGACTGCTGCGTGGCCTGGGAACATAGGATGGCTGACCACATGATGGAGGGGGATATATGAGCCATTCTCTGCCCCCATCTTATGGACAGCTTCACTGGAGCACCACCCTGCCTTCACAGTGAACAGGCCACCACGTAAGGCCACAGGGCCAGTCCCCTGCTTGTCTGACTTACTGCCACAGGCTGCACTGCCACCTACCACTGCTTTGCCGTGCCTGCGCTTTACTGTTATTTCACTGCAGCGCCACCCTGCTTGCGCTGTGAATAGCAAAGTGCAGGCGCAGCATAGCAATAGCAGGGGCGCCGCATCAGGCCACAGGTCCCCTGTTCTGACCACCGCTGCCCACACTGCCCTGCCTGCGCTTACTTTCTCGTCATAGGCTGCGCAGGCAGTTACCTAAATCCACATACAATAACTTATGAAATACTCATTGAAAATCACATCGGACAACACAGTTTTTAATGACAGAGTCCGATGAGTACATTTTTCTCATCCTGTGGACGTCACTTACTCTATTAAGCTCAGAGATTCTAAATTGCCCTTTCTGATCTTGAACACCCAAAAACAAGTTCAATAGTCAGTTATATACAGTTGTTTAATATCAAAGAGTTAAGAAAAAAAGGCAGAGAAAGAGGTTTCCTTTCCTTCCCCTCAAGGACAGCAGGGTGATGGGCGGGTGATGGTTGAGACATAATGGTCCAAATTTAATATTGCGCTCTAACAGTTAGACAGCATAAAATTAGACAGGTAGTCATGAAATACGCCAGATTTGTCGCAGTGGCTCATGCTGTTTGATAACTTTAGCGCATCTTTAGAGTTTTCTAGCTTTTTAAGAGCAACTAATGGTTTGCCTACTTTTTATTCTTACATTTTGGTACATTTTTGGTGCAGTTTTTGGCATAACAATTTGCATTGTGTCTTCACCCCCTTTAATTAAGCCAAGGTCCAATGTCGAGGAGGGTGCAAAATGTTTCCTAAAGAATATAATAAATGTTCAACATGCTGCACTAACTATACACCACATTTTGGCACATTTTCAACCATAATAATAAACCTGGGCCAATGTAATTCCGATAATCAGGCACAGTTGGCACTGCAAGCACAAATTGCTCTATAATAAATGAACAAAAACAAATTAAAACTAACTTAACATAGAACCGTCATGATACATACCCTCTGTGAAAATTTTAGTCATATTTTCAATGGGAAATACTAAGAGATCCTCTTGAAAAACTGCTTCTTCTTTATCTGAAAAGTAATGCTCCAGAAATTGCCGGGAATCAAAGCCGTGCACATGGTAGAGTTTACAGGAGCTGAAATCCATCTAGTCTTGTCTCACAGACAGGGAACTGCCTCTACACCGGAGCTCAAAGTAGTCACATAACTACTGGGTGTCAATTTGCAATGTATGTTAATGAGAATTACTGACAATATCATGACGTGTTATATCTATAATTCATGGGATCATGTGGGATAAAAAATCTGATTAATGATCTTCATGTAAATAGCTCTGCGTTGCTGATAAAGTGATAATGGAAAAATCCCAGAAACCTGTCTATTTCTCTTTCTGCAATAGATTTTAAAAAAGATTGTATGCTCAACCATGCAATAGGGACTGCAGAAGGGATCTTAAAGCTGTGCTTCCTTGGTCACCTCCTGGGCTGAAGGGCAAAGGGGACATGGGCTCTTCATTCCAGTTACCGAGCAGATGTTAGAATTTTCCAGCTTAAAAACTACCCGCCCTAATAATCAGGCAGAGACATTGTGAAGTATACAATGGTTACCAGTTTCCATCTGTAGTACGTTGAGGTACACTGAGAGCAGTCTGTGTTAGAGGGGTCATAAGAAGAAGTCTGTGAGAGGGAGAATATGCAGCAGTCTTTGAGAGAGGGAGAAGAATGCAAAGTAATATAGAGGAGGGAGAGCTATACGTGCAAGATGGTAGCAGGGATAGCAATCTGATATGGGGAATAGGGAGCAATCTCTGTGAGAGATGCGGTATGAGAAGCAGTCTGTATGGGACTGGGGCACAAGGAGAAATCTGTGGAAGTGGGAGCATGGAGAGCAGTATATTGAAGAGGGGGCCATGGGAATTTGTCTGAATGAGAAATAGGGGTAGGAGAGCACGTTGGTTTTATCAAAAGGGGGCATGAGAGAGCTGTCTCTGCCTCGAACAGGACAAAGGAAACAATTTAAGCTCAGGGTGGGATTTGAAGCTGTCTGTTAAGAAGGGGGCATGAGGAGCAGTCTGTAAGGGAGATGGTTGCATGGATTGTAGCCTGTAACTGGGGGACATGGGGAGCAGTCTGTGTGAGAAAGGGGAACATGAGAGAAGACATTCATTATACCACTTTTACCAAACGGATTACTAGACAACACTTTTTTGTGTGGTGCACTCTTACTTCCTAAAGAACAACTAAAATCTTCATCACACTATAGGGCACTAATATTTTTGGTGGTAGTACTATGGCCACATTAATTCTGATGAAAAGTATTTAGGGGAACTGTGCAACAAAATAGGTACAAGAAAGCAAGATGGGCAGAAGAGACAGTGACAGACACAAAACTTGAAGGAGGAAAGAAAGTGTATTCTGATAAGTGCAACCATGTGAAGCAACATTTTGAATTTTAGAGCAGACACACATCTCACACACACTATTGCCATCAGTTGGCATGTACTCACACACATAAAATGTAGAACTCTTGAAAAAGAAACCCAGGCCTTACAGTATGTATATGTATGGTTGGTCCTTTATCCTCATGTCACTTATCCCTTTTACTTATGCCACCACGAAACAAAAAGTGGAGATTAACAGGTTAGAATATGTAACGGAGTGCCCTCCCTGCACTCTGCTGCTGTTCCCAAAATAGACCACTCACCCTCCCTCGCTCCACATCAGCTTGCTCCACTTCTCTGCTGTGGCTGCCGACTTGGGGGTACATGTGCGCCGACTCTTTAAGTCTATCTGGATGGCATTTTGATCTTCTCCCCAGACCTGGGGTCTCATTGAAATCATGTGTACTGTATTCTAGCCTGAATTTGAGACAATCACCTCTACACTGAGTCATTTTTCTTAGAAGTAGATGCCTTTACTCTTGCACCCGGAGCAATCCTATCTCAAAAGAATGCCAAAGGCAAGACTGTAACCTGCAGCTTCTTCTTCAAGACCTTCTCTCCTACTGAGAGCAACTACTCCATTTTGGACAGAGAATTGGTAGCCATTAAATTGGCCTTGGTGGAATGGCAACATATTCTAAGACGTGCTCTTCATCCGGTGACTAATTAACACAAGAATAAAAATTTCTGTTCGCTAGATTTATAATCAGGCACACTCCAAAATTAGGCACATTATCAGGGGGGTCTGGAGGCGTGTCGCACCAAAACCGTATGATTCTACTAATTTATGATGGGAGGATGACAAAACTGGGTGCGTTACTGCTGGAACAGGCAGTCCAAGTTAAAAATGGTTCACCTGAGCCTGATTTGTCATTTTGGTGCTAGGAAGTGCCTAATCTATGACCCACAGTAGAACAGGTTCATAAATTCAGGTGCATTCTATGCTAATAATATTTGCAAAAAAAAATGCCGTCTGGGCGCCACAGTAAATATCTGTCTCCCTTAGTATGTATACAAACTGCTCAACGCTTGAACCCCCGATGGTCCCTGTTATTTTCATACTTTGATTTTCATCTCCATTTCTGATCAGTGGGAGAATGTCATCGATGATTCCAGTTCTAGTATGCTACCACTACTGCTCACTTATCCTAATTGCCTTCCTGATGTTGTTTCTTTCTGCTCCATTTCGTATTCTGCCTTGTCTGCAGCCTGCCCTGACTTATTGCTCGTGTTCTGACTATGCCTCATCCTTCTGTAACATGCTCTTCGGCTGGTCGGCTATTACCTCGAGAACTTACGCTGGGGTTAACAACTGGGGGTTTCCCGCAGCAAAGTCCAGCCTTGCAGTGGGCTGTGGTGAAGGTGTAGGTTATGCCAACCCTTCCGAAGTGACCTAACAGATGCACCTCCAGTCTCTGATGTCCCATTGTAACATTATGGACTCTAACACTACTCATGGGCCAGTGCTATCTGTTTGTCCCTAGGCTTAAATTTGCCAGCTAGCCCATGCTTACCATTCAGTGAACTAAAAGAAATGTTTAGTAGGACTAAAGAAATCAGCATGAAAAAAAATCAATCAGTGAGCCCTACAAATTCATCAACTAGGGTAAAACTTTAGTTGATTAAAACTCCCGTAAGAAATCATGTAAAATACGACAATGATTTATAAAACCATGTAGAAAATTGGGCTTTATACTCAGAGTCCTTAATAATCTTGTGCACCCTGAGCCGGTTATTAACAATATGGCTGGAAACGCCTTGTAATTTTATGAAACCCAGTGTGGCTTGGCTCTTTCTACAACTGATTAGGACCAATTTAGCTTTGTGTGCTATCTGGGTGTAGGTGGTGTTGCTGGATGTCTCAAATGTCTACACAATTTAACCCCGGTAACTAACACTGTGTAGGATCTCCATGAGTATGTGGAAAAAGTATGGCATAAAAGTATAGCATGGCTATGTACTGGCACAGTATGACATTATGACCATTATTAGATAAGCCATGCTTTTTAAATTCCTGAGAAAACCAAAAATAGCCAAACCCAAAACACAAAGTATATGATGTATACCAAGGTCAGTTTTTACAAGGTTCATAAAATACTATAAGTAGTAAAAATTAGGTGGAATTAAATATAATTTCAATATAATTGAAGCAACATTGTGGAATCAACTTATTCTTTATAATTTATTTGTCTATTTTTTTTTTATTTAAAACAGTCATCTTCTACAAACAGTGAGAGCACCTGAGGATCAGGAGAACTCATCTAACACTAACAGCAAAGTATGTCAATAAAATACAAAGTTTCATTGCAAAGTTCTTTTGATTTAACACTTTAGCACACAGCATCACAATGATGACCTCTACTAAATGTATGGCCCAGGGATCCAGTTCTTAGCACTAAGGGAGGGATTATGTGGGAACATCAGCTGTGCAGCATGATAACACAAGGTGATCAGCTCTGATTGACAAACCACCCCATATCGATGTAACATGGTAGGGCCATTATGTAAAAGAAGCACTTCTCAACTTTTGTCTAATCCATATACTCTAATAGATTGTTAACTCTTGAGAGTAGGGCCCTCGCACCTTGTTTCTGATGTGTAAGTAGATTTTTACTGTGCAATTTTTTTTTTGTCCTGCGTATTTGTTTGCCAGGAGGTTGACAAAATTTTGGTGCAGATTTTAGCAAACATGTCACATCATAACTAGAGATGGGCGAATTTCTCAAAAATTCGAAGCGGTGACTTCACCGAATTTTCCGTCAAAATTAGTTTCGGTCCGAATTGCTTCGGGACGAATCACGTTAAAAAACAGCTATTTCAAGGCTGCACAGAGCCTGCAGGTTGAAAGGGATGTAAATAAGAGGGGAGATTGACGAAAATGGGTAATTTTTAGGAGACAGCAAATGACGGGGCCCCGGGTCAGGATCGTTCACATAAAATTTTGGGATTAAGGGCAAAAAACCAAACAACTGAAGGTGGAAAAGAACCTGATAAAACAATGGCCCCGGAAAGCGAGAAAAGGACAAAGCTGAGAGCCCGGTGGCAAAAAAGTGACAGGTTGGTGAGGGGAGGCGGCAGCCCCCAAACAGCATGAGGTCAGAAGTGGCAAATGACATTTTGGTGCGGCAAAACAGAGAGGCAAGAGTGGCACAATGACAAGTTTGGGGGCACGGCAACAGCCAAAGCAGCAGCATTAGGTCAGAAGTTTGGGACAATGACAGGGTGGAGGTTAAGGCAGCAGCCAAAGCAGCAGCATGAGGTCAACAGTGGCACAAAGACATTCTGGAGGTGGCAAAAAACAGGAGAAAGGGCCACAGGGGGCACAAGGGCCCGGGGGTTTGTTTTGGTAACGGAAAGCAGCTTTGGGGGCCCAGACAGTGGAAACAATACCACAGTTTTAATGGGAAGGGGGCAACAGCCAAAAGGAAGCTCATTAGGCCCTTGAGAGGGCCCAACAATGACCAGTGTGGGGGGGCACAGCAGCAGCATGAATTTCGGGACAGTAGAAACCAATAAAATTCGGGAAAGGTTTGGCAAAAAACAGTAGTTTTTTTGCCAAAAGGGTGGCAAAAATTAAGAGAGTGGGGGTTTAACGGCACCAGCAGCATGTGGGTGGGAAAAGTGGAAAACCAAGGGAACAGTGGGGAGGGCACGGGCAACACCCAAACAGAAACCCCAGCATGAGGTCAGGCGGGGAAAAATTTGACATTCGGGGAGGTGGCAAAAAAACAGGATTTTAGGCCACGGGAGTGGCACAATGACGAGAGTGCAGGTGCGGGGCCCAGCAAGCAGCATGAGGTTAGAGATTTGACAAAATAAAAAAGTGGGGGAAAAGGGCCCACGGCAGCAGCCACAGCAGAAAGCATGGGGGGTCAAAATTTTTGCAAAATTGACATTCTGGAGGGGGGCAAAAACAAAATTTGGCCACAGAGGGCATTTTAAGGACAATTTGTGGGGGTTTGGGGTGGAAATTACCATCTCTGGTAAAGTTTTGGGGGGAGGCAGTTTTGGGAAAAACTGTCCCCCAATGGGGTGGGGCCCTTCCTGGGGGGGGCCCAAATCGGGAATAGTGGTGAGGCAGGTATTTTGGGAACCAGATCATTTTTTTCAAGTTTTGGGGGGGAGGCTTTTTTTGGCTGATATAGTTAAATCCCAAAGGGGCATTGGGGGGGTTTTTTGGGGCAATCCTGGCCGTCCACTCTGATTCATCTTGACAAAGGCCCGCCCCTTCCACTTTTCCCCCCGTGGACAAGGGGGTTCCCTTGGGATAACGAGGGCCCCCGCCGCACTGAAACACCCGCTTGATCCCCAAAAAAAACGGGGCCGGAAGGCCCGGTTCCCACTGAAAAACTCGGCAAGTTGCGGGCCAACATCCATTTTTGGCGCCCATTAGCCCCAGGGGGGATTCTAATTGGGGTGGCAGGGGTTGCTGCCCAAAGTAAGCCACCCCCTTTTTGGTTCGGGGTTTTTCCCTCCGGTTCCTGCTGCTCGGGGCGAATGCCCTCCTCACAAAGGCGGGGAAGGAAGCGGGCCCCATCATGACTCCAGAATGGTTGTTGCTGAGGGAAGGGGTTTAACTTTTCCCAAGCCCCCCCTCACCTTCCCCAGCAGCCTTGGCATTAGAACTTTTTGGAGCGCTGAAAAACCCCCCCGGGTTCAGCCGGGTCAGAGGAGGGACAAGGGCCGCACTTAGGCAGGGGCCCAAAACGGGGACACGGGGATTTCCCTAATTTATTTGATTTTTGGTCCCCCCTCTCAGCAGCGGATAAAAGGGGCCCCCCATTTTGGCCCGGTTAGCGAGGGTCCAAAAAGGGTGAGAGCCGGGGAGTCACCCTTTCCTCCGGGATGGTGCTTTTTGGGGGCCTGTCACTCCCCAGTAAAATTTAAGCATGCTCGGGACTTTTCCTCACAAGTGACTAAAAGGGGCTCCCTGCCTCCATTCCCACTGTAAACTGCCACGGTGTTTGGGTGTCATCTCCCCTTCGTCCCCCTTTTCTCCATCTACCTCCTCCAGCGGGGCTCCTGTTTCCACCTCTCCTGTTACCGGGGTTTAAAAAAATCCACCCATTTCCCCCGACAATGCTTTGCTCCAATGTCCTCCCCCTTTCCTCCTCCTCTTCCCCCCATTTCAATCCCCACCGGACTCTTTTGGCCGCGGTTTTGTAGGGGCCATGTTTCCAGTCCCCTGCCCAGACAGATTTTTCTGGGGTGTTTTTTGTTTTTGGTGTATTTTTTTTTATAGTAATAGGGGGGGCCTGCCATCGTTTTGGGGGGATAATTTAATGCCCATTTTTAAGAAAATTTTTTTTACGGGATTGTTTTTTTTTTATAAGTATAAGTAAAAAGTTTTTTTTTAAGGCAGTAATTTTTTTGTTTGTTTTTATGAATATTACCCATTTTAAGTATTTTTGGTTTATCCCTTGGGGTTGCTTTGAGGTATAAGTTGATTTTAAAATTTTTGCATATAGAAAAAATTTGAAGTTGTTGTTTTTTAAAACTACAAGGTAAACTTCCCTTCTAAAAAAACCCTGAAGGTTTATATTTGTAAAGAGTGTATAGGGGAGAAAATAAGTTTTTCCGCTGACACGGGTGCTAGTGAAGATTTATAAAATTTAGCCCTTGGTTTGGGCCTGCCCAAAAGCCCCATTTTTTTTTCTCTAAAAAAAAGGGATTTTAAAAGGGGAAAATAATCCCGGGATGTTGTATTTTTAAAGGGGGAAAAAGGGCCCAGACAGAGGGGAACAAGTATTTTCAAATTATACGGGATAAAAAGTGATAGAAGTCCTGTAAAAACGGGATGCTGGGAGCATAGGGTATAGTTACAAACACTAAAATGGGGGCTTGGAGAGATGGTCAAAGAATGGGAAAAAATTACTGTAAAAAAAATTAAAAATTTTATGCTGTAAAATTTTTCCGGGAAAAATGGGGAAAATTTGCTGTTAAGTTTTTTTGATGAGGCCCGATCTCAACCACGGGGAAAATTTCCAACCCCTAACACCAGGTGAGGTGATTTTTGCATCATTCAAAGAATACTTCCCCGTTATCGGGAAACCTTTCCCTTCTTAAACAAGTTTAACACTGACAATCAAAGTTTTAAAAGGGGGTGAAAAAAAGGGCCCCACACTTTCTCAAAAACAACATACATACTACACTCACAACAAAAATACACTCACAAAAGTAGCAAGCAGTTCCCCCCAGTGCCCGTGGATCTATCATTGCCAGTATCTTCCTTACCCTTTAAAAAAAATACTGTCCCCCTTTAAAATTCCCCTGAAGAAGTTCCCGTGTCATTTCCCCAAAAGGAATGCACCTTTTATTAAGTGACACATGTTTTTTCCCCCTGCCTCAAACACAAACCCCCATCCCCAATCTATTTTTACCACCGCATATGAAAAAACAGGTAAACTGTTCCCCTAATAAAGGGCCCGGGTTCACACCCGATTGACATTTTCAAAATCATTTAAAGGGAGGGAGGGGGACAATTTTGAGGAAAAAAGGCAGGGAACTTTAAACCACCACAATCTACCATGACCCCCCCCAATTTAAAAAGAAGAGAGGGGAAAAACATATTTGCTAGGGATTTGGTTTTCTTTTTTCTAGGTAGTAGTTTGATTTTAAAAAGACGCCCCAAAAAAGGGCATGGGGGGAAAGGGTTTAAAAAGATTTGTAATATTTCCAGTAACATTGGCAGGTCGGATATTGTAAAATTATTACACTTGTTTTCAAAATTTAACGAAGGGCAATCAGGATAAAAGGGTCCCCGAGAAGAACTTTTTTATAGTGGGGCTAATTTCCCATTTCACTGGGAAATTTTTTCTTATTTTTTTTTTCACAAATAATATTATGGATTTTTTTTTTCTCCAGGAACCAAGAGGCAATCTTAAGCATTTTTCCTTGTAGATACAGAAGATACAAAATTAAATTGTCTCTCTCATTAACACTGATTTTTTCCAGCTACACAAAGGACCATATCAGCCATAGATGTAAGTGGTAAAAGGCAAACCCTATTTTATAGTACACATTAGTCACACTAAGCCGCATCACAACTATACATTCATTCAATCATTTCAGTAGATACCCCACTGAGCTTATTGGGAAAATGATTTTTTAGGCAATCTCAGCTTGGGTGCACCATCTTTGCACCTTAGATGACATTTACATATAGGCTACACTGAGAATACAGAGGACTCTGTTACCTGCTTGTTATGCTGGATTGGTTAATGTTCGCCAGCAAAGGAAGAAGCCACAACAGATCCTGAAGAAATTGTTCAATACTACAACCTTCATGAACACCTTGTGGAATATAAATTTTTCTACAGAGGAGGGGCAGATAGCAAACAGCCCACAAATACACATTTCTTTATAAATCCAATTGCACAAATACACAAAAACCTGAGTACCCATGAAAGGCTGAAACTGAATAGCCTTACGGACACAAGTTCTGCTTGAATTTCTTGCAGACTACGGACATAAAGTCTACTGATACAAATTACAGAGATGTAAAGACAAGGTGACTTACATGACTTACATTGGACACTTTCCTTACACCAGGCCACAGTATCTACTACCAGACATAGTAGCGGCTATACAAAATTTGTCCATTCCCATGAAGAACAGCGGGCTAAGATAGCTTTGGGAATGGTAGGTTACTGCATATTAGTCTTTATATGCTGTACAAAATTTAAAATGACTTAACCAAAGGGTTCGTGGCTGAACCTTCAATACATTGATGAGACCAGAAAGGCTGTTGAGAAGTTCAAAGATGCTCTCCTCTCAGCACTGCTGCTCTAGGCTTACCAGATTACACAAAGCCCTTCCACTTGTTTTGCCTTAAAGAGGACCTATCACCACTGAGCATAGTAAGCTAAATTGCTGTAGGGAGGATATAAATATGTCTAAAGATAAAGTAAAATACCTTTGGGAGCCTGAAGACTGGAAATCCAGTCATTATTTTATGAGGCGGTTAGCTAGAAAACCATTTATGGGAGCGGCCATCTTGGGATTGGCAGACTAGCGCATTGTGTTCATATAGGTCACGCCCCCTGATTCTAAGCTTGTAGGCTCCAGGATTCCAGTTGTATGCACTGCAGTCATAGCCTCCTATGTGCAGCAGGGTCCAGCTCCAGTTCCGTGCTTTATCTCCACACCCATATATCTAGTCCTGTGATTGTTGAGATCAGTTAGATGTATCAAAGGAAATCGCATGTTTGATTCTGTGCAGTTTATGGTTTATTTTTCACCATTTATCTAGCTCAACCTACTGCATAAGGCTCTATGTGTGCCACTGAGTAAGTGGCCCTTTTGTAACCACTGGCCCCTCCGGGGAATATGATCAGTGTATTTCCCCCATACAAAAACCAGGCCCCCTACAGTAAATTTTATCACCTGGGCAAAATGGCAACAACCCCCCCCATTGGACCCCCCCAAAACCCAAAAAAACCCTTTATTATAGGTTTTAAGGGTTTGGGTTTTTTCATTACCTTAAAAAGAAGGCTCATCAGTCCGTCGGGGGTTGGATAGAAATAAAAAGAAAATTTAAATTTACCTTTCTCTGGACGCTTCCTTTGGGTTTGTTTTCCCCCCGGGGGGCTCCCCGTGTTTTTTCCCCCTTAAGGCTGTTAAAAAATTTTTTTTTCCCAAAAACCCCCTTTTAATTTTTGGGCGGTGCAGGGCCCATCACGAAAAGGCCCCCAAGTGTGCATGTTTTGTACAGGACATTGCAACCTTTTGATTTTTCTTTCACCGGCAGCCCCCCATGCAAGGAAAGAAAAATTTTACAGCTTAAAAAGGGAAGATTTCCCCGGGACTCCGCAAATGACAGAAAGAAGGGCGGCCGGAAAAATAAGATTCCCCCTTCTAATTTTCCTTTCCCTCATCTCCCACCCGGCTGATGAGCCGTTCTGTAGCATAGAAAACGAAAATTTTTTGAAGCCCTCGAGGCCCCCATTTGGGGTCTGCTTCAGGAAACAAACCCCCGTTCCCCCCCGGTTTTTTCCCCGTTTTTTTTGGGTTGTGAGGGTGGGTACAGGGGAAAAAAGGGGGAAAAAATGGCCCGATTGGGGAAACCCGGTGCCCCTTAAAAAACACAGCCTTCAAATATCATGGAATTTAAAATACACCGGTTCCCAAAAAGAATTTTGGAAAACATGATAAAAGGGTAAACCAAGGTTGGGTTCCCCTTTTTTTATAACATGAGGGGCCCAATGGATTCCCCCTGACTAATTTATGGGTCTTTCACACAGGGATTTTTTGGATTTCCCATTTTGGAAACTGTGTTTGGGGCCGAAAATCCCCAATTTCCCCAAAAAGCTTTCAAACAAAACGGATCCAACATGTATCCAGCAAGCACTTGTGTTTTTAATGCAAGTTTTGGTTTCAAAGGATCGCACAAATACTTTTTTCTAAAAGGGGTCCTTTCCTGGGTTTTTTCGGACCAAAATTTTGGGCCCATTTTTATTTTTTGGAAACAGACAAAAAATGGGTCGAAAAGGGCCCCATTGAGGCACGTTAAATGGGGGATCCCAAATCATGTGAACGCCAATCATGTTATTTATTTAAAAAGCAAGGGAAAACCCCACTTTCATTTATTTTTAAACATGTTTTAGTCCCTTTTAAAGGGTTTCCCCACAGGGCAGATCCCCAAAAACATATCTAAAAACGAAAGTTTTACAAAGAACTCAAAAGGGCTTTGTGAACAAAACCCTTAGGGTATGTTCACAGGTTTTTTTGGGACATATTTTTAGTTGAAAAATTTGCGCTGTACTTTCGTGAAATTAAAGGGGTGAAAAAAACGTCCCAGACCCTTACCCCCCGGGAATTCCCCCATTTTCATAAAAGAAACTATGGAATTTCGGCTCCTCTCCCCGCCCCCGGGAGAATTTCGGGAAGCGGGGAGAGAAGTGGGCATGTCATTTAAAATTTGCCCGGGGTAAAATTTTCGCCATGGATAATGAATGTCTATGGGGCCGGCGAGCTGCCAACCCCCCCGCTCCCACCCCCATCCATACGGGGTAATTGCGGGGCGAAATATGTCCCGCAATTAAGCCGTGTGAACATAGCCTTAGATCGAATAGACCACTGCTGTATTGGTCTAGCAGTGGGCTGCAGTGACAGAGCGTCCAATGTTGGCATGCCTGCGCCACTGCCAAAAAGAGCAGTCTGGCCACACCTGCAACACTTGCTGTGCTATCCCAATCAAGAGTCATGAGACTTGGCAAGTAAGGGCCATATCTGCTTGTGTGTCCTGTGACCATGCTAACAGCAAAAAGCCGCAGCTCCTGGGATAACACCATGGAATACCGGACCAGAACTGAAGGGGATGGATGGATGGATTGGATGCAGGATGGATGGATGTAAGGATAGATGGAATGATGGATGGATGGTATGGGATGGTATGGGATAACCCATGGCATCCGGGACTGTACTGAAGGGGATGGTTAGTTATGATGGCTGATGGAATGGATTGAAGGATAGATGAATGATGAAGGAAGGTATAATCCGGGACTGTCCTAGAAGTATCCGACTGGTTGGAGGAAGGTGGATATGCATACCTTCCAACCCAGCTGGCTCCTTTATAATAGTCCAAGTCCTGTATATATAGATAGACCTGTAAGAGTGTATAGTTCTGCAGAATGTATTTAAGTATAGGTGTACAATATAGTAAAACGTGTATCAGTAGATGAGAAACTAAGTATAATGAGTATTATGGTGCATATCAGTGGTGTGCCAGTGTTTGTATGTCTATATATATATATGTATCTAATATATATATATAAATATATATTATATATATATGTATATACTATATATAAATATAATTTTTTTTTTTATAAATAAAATCATACTGTAAAAAAAAAAAAACATAAAAACAAACACCGACACACACAAAATGCCACATTACTTAACAAATACATATACACATCAAGGAGCATAAATATAAATATATAAATATAAAATATCAAAAAATATATAAATATCTATAAATACACACAGACACACATTTTCATATTTAAATCTACACAACTAAAAAAAAGGCAATCTACATACAACAATACACACATACAAGACTATCTACAAAACCACTAAACACATATATACGCTTAACAACACACTTGTAAACCTTTACACTGTAAGCATTTATTTTTTTCTTTATATCTGTGCACTACACATTTATACCTGTTCAGTGACAGCTGTGTGTGTTTGTGTGTGTGGAGGGGGTTAGCAGGGGACTGGTCAGGAGTGTAATGGTCACTTGAATTGATATGGGGGGAAGAGGTCCTGCATACCAAGCACTGTACACGCCATTCAGCTGAAGTTTTCCATCTCCCCTGCTCAGGGAAAGCTGCTGCTTCTCTATTTGAATACTCTGCCTGTTTACATAAGAGTCGGCAGAGGAAGCCCCTGCTCCCCTGCTCCCGTGTATCTGCCTCTCTGCTGCAGTTCACAGTGTAGTTCAGAGCAGGTACGTGGCGAGACAGAACTAGTGCGGGCTCCTCCTGAGCTCTCCATCATCAGTACAGCCCCAGCCGTCCTGCACTGAGCCTCTGAGTACTCACACTGACATCTAATCTGTATCCATGTTGCTACCCTGGCATTCTATGCCGCTGGGGATTATTGGAGTGAGATGTCACACAGCAGGGCAAGCAGGGAGCTCCTGGATAGACTCCCTGGCGGCGACTTCATCTTGGTCGGGAGGCACGAGACACAGATGGGACATTACACTGGGAAATGGTCAGCATATTTAAAGACTTCTAATGAAAAACATTATAGTTTTTTAACCCCTTAAGGACCCACCTGTATTGGCCTTCCTGACACAGCCCTATTTTTGAAATCGAGCATGTGTCAATTTATGTGAGAATAACTTTTTGACACATTTACCTATTCATGTGATTACAGAGATTGTTTACTCGTGACACATTGTGTTTTTCTATTAAGTTAGTAAGAAATTTTTATCCAAACAATCCTTGATTTTGTTTGTGAAAAATATCAAAATTTCATGAAAAATTAGAAATATTTTGCGATTTTGAAAAGATTGCAAAATTTTCTGGCGTGCAAGACAGAGTAATACTTCCCCACAAAAAAGTTTATAACTAGCATCTACCATATGTCCTCAATAGTTGCATCGTTTTTATAAATGTCTTTTTTTTTTTTAACGACCATTAGGGGGCTTAAGAAATTTAGTAGTAATTTCTCACATTTTCAATAAAATTTAGCAATATACATTTTTTTAGGGACCACTCCCCGTTACAGTACGTGGCTTTGAGGGGCCTGCATGTTTAGAATACCCCCATAAGTGACACCATCTGAGAAACATAGAACCCCATAACGAAATTTACAACACTAAATAGAAAATTTGATAACCCTTAGATATTTCACAGAAAATAAAGCAAAGTGGAGTTGAAATAACAAAATTTTCACTTTTTTGCAGATTTTCAATATTTATCCATTATTCACTGGAATACAGTAAAAGTGACTAGGACAATGCAACTTATAACAATTCCCCCAGTCTGGCCATTTTTAGAGATATCCCAATAAGTGGCCTAGTGCATTATTTGGCCTCAACCATAAGCCCCAAAATAGGAGGAGCACCAACTATACTCTGGGTCCTCATTTCAATACGATTTTATTTAGGCGCCATTACTGGGGTGGGGGGGGAGTTTGGGGACACCCTAAGGTGCTAAAACTTAATAGAAACACCCCTAAAAAGACCGCATTATTGGAAACTACACCCCTTAAGAATATATCCAGGTGCATAGAGTATATAGACCCCACACGTAAATCACAAAATTTTATTTAGCATAAGGCTGTGAAAATTAAAAACCATTTTTTTCCCATAAATTGCAATTTTATCTTAAATGTTTTCATAAAAACAAAGAATCCTGGAAAAGAACCCTAAAACTTTGGTTAAGCAAATTCTTCCAAGTTCGCAATACCCTACATGTGGTGTAAACTTGCTGTTTGGGGCTCAAAGCATGGCGTATAAAGGTAGGAGAGCTATTTGCTTTTGGAAGCAGAAAGGTGTGGGCCATGTCGCATTGCAAAGACCCCAAATATAGCAGAACAGGGTAAAACCTTCCAGAAGGTCGCCCCATTTTAGATTCAACACCCACAGGATCTCATCTAGGGTGTCTGTGCAATTTGATGCACAGGTGTATCCTAGTTTTTTTAGCATTGGCAATGAAAATTGGTGGTGAAAAAGCAGTATCGGATCATTGTTATATGAGTTTTCAATTTAACAGCATGCTCGCCGTGCAGTGTAAATGATGTGATACTTTACTATGGGAGTCGTACAAATACAATTAAAAAGATTTATATATAGTTTTTTCTGTTTTTATTACATATACAAGTTAGAAATATGTCTATAAAAAATTGCGTTTTTAAGTTTTGTCCTATTCTGACAGCCATAACTATTTTTATTTTGCTATGTGCAGAGCTGTGTATGGGCTTGTTTTTTGCGGGATGAGTTGAATATTATATGTGTACCATAATGGGTGCCATATGATGCTAGTTCACTTTTTAATAAGGTTTTGTGAGATGTTTTGAAACAAATACAGCAATCTTGGTAGTGTTTATTTAATTTTTATAGCGTCACTGTACGTATATATGACTTGGAAGCTTTACTCAGCAGTCAATACGATTAGCACTGATACCCAATTTGTATATTTTTTTATGTTTTACTGCTTTAATACAATAAACAAACTTGTAAATCAACCAGGAAAATACATTTTTGCATCGCCATAGACCGAGAGCCATAACGATTAAATTTATCAGTGCTTGGAGCAGAGTTAGGGACTGTTTTTTGCAAGATAGTTAGAAAAAACGGTTTATAAAAGTAACATTTTAGGGGGGGTCAAGGCTTTTTGATCGCTTATAAAATCCATATTTGGAACCAGGTTAAGAAATACTGCAACCTAGTAGTGTTTTTTATTTTTATTTTTAACAGGCTCACCATGCAGTAACCGTGATAAGTTAAGCTTACTCTTATGGTCGCTACGATAAAGGCATACCCTATTTATCTATTTTTATTTATTATAAGCGAAGCACTTTAAAAAAAAAAGAAAAGTGTTTTTAGTGTGTAAAACAATATTTATGCATCGCATCTTCTGTATTGCTCACATTTTCTAATTTTCCCGTATACAGAGCTGGTAATAGGACTTTTTTTGCGGGATGCAACTGACGTTTATAATTGGTACAACTTTGGCGTTTATAGAAGTTTTTTGATCGCTTTTTATCCTTTTATGTGCTGCGGGATAAAAATAATCAAAATTTCGTATGTTTTTTTTTTTTTTTTTTTACGGCGTTCACCATAGGGAAAATTAACATACAGATTTATGGGGCGGGTCGACGCAGGGGCGATCCCCAAATAGGGGTACTTTTTTTTTTTTGATTTTTTGGGGCGTTTGCCGTTTGTAAAGGGGAAAAGGGGGGTGTACTGTTTTATTTTTAAATTTTTTGTGTTTGTTTTACTTTTTTTTTAACTTTTTTTTACTTTTTTTCATTTTTTACGTTATTTTTTTATTTTTTCCCCCCATGGGGGTTTTAAATGAGAGATCTTTAGATCTCCCAAAAATAGGAATCAGTGCATAGCTTGTTGCTTCCCGGGTTCCATGACAACTGTCATCACTCCCCGGGTATGCCCACAGGGCCGGCCGGGCGTCGTGACTAAGAAAACCCCGGAAAGGCATTTCTCGCCCCCCGTGGTGTTGTAAGGAGGCGGAGCCGCCGGATCGCCCGCCCGTGCGCTGCTGCCGCCAAAAAGGACCAGAGGGCACTCCTCCTGCGCCCCCCTTTATTTTATTGCGACCCGATCGTCGCATTTTAAGGGGTTAACCGCCCCCCCCCCCCCCCCCCCCCCGAGCGACCGGGGTGGGGCCGACCTGGGGGATGTCGCTGAATATACACGCCCCCCCCCCGCGCCACGTGCGAATCTGCTTTGAGTTCGGGACCCTCGGGAGTATCCATACTCCAGGTGCGTAAACCCCCAAAAACCCACCTAAATAGGGAACGGCCCCGGTCGTAAGGGGGTTAAAAAGCTTTCCCGGATGAATTGAAAAAAAAGGGGTTGGTACCTTTAAAGTCAAAAAGGGCTGACAACGTCTAAATCAAGTCCCCCCAAAAGAAAGCTAGCTGCATGGTAATTTAACCAAAATGGAACATTTAAGAGAAAAAAAAACCCCTCCTTGAGCGGCATCCTAAACGCGGCCCCCAGTGTTGGAAATACAACTCCCATCATGCCCAACCCTTAAAACTATAAAATCTGATGGGAGTTGTAGTTTTTAACAGTGGGCCAGTTTGAGGATGCCTGGCGCTTAGAGCCATAGTCGGTAGATGTATTTTCTGAGGTACCCCGCAATACAGTTTCCTCATGTTGCGGGGACCCCAAACCAAAAAATAATTTTGATGGCTACTTCAAAACTGTAATTTTGCTACATGAGGGGTTACATATGTGTGACGCCTCTGAGCAGTACCTCTACATGTCACATACATATAAAGGTACCCTCAGACGTTTACATAGATGTAACCTTATACAGGGGGGCCTATGAGTGGTACATGGGGGGTTACATATATGTGACGCCTCTGAGCGGTAACTCTACATGTCACATACATATAAAGGTACCACTCAGAGCCGTTACATAGATGTAACCTTATACAGGGGGGCCTGTGTGTGGTACATGGGGGGTTACATATATGATCCCTATGTGCCACTCACAGCCCCCCCCTATAAGGGGGGGGGGGTAAATGTAATGTGTTATACATGTGATGGCTGTATGTGGTACAAGTAACAGGTTAATAACATATTACTTGTACCACATACAGACATGACATGATGCTATGGATGTGTGTAGGTGTTTAACACTAAATTACCTTGCAGTCAGGAACAGCCCTTCCGTACAGTGTCAGCATTCTCTCTGCACTGAGCACGGCAGGGTTGTTCCTGATGCTTGATACCTAGTGTGGGCGCGTGATGCTGCACGCTTTCAGCGTCCTGCACACACCGCCCACAAGAACCGGCGGGACATAAGTCCGTCCTCGCCGCAGCGCCGCTCACTGAGCCACCAATGTTGCGAGTAACAGCGCCCACTGCTCCCCCTCCCCTCAGTAATACAAACGCTGTGGGCGCCGCACTATGCAAGCAGCTGCAGGGAGGGGCGCAGCGGCAGCCACAACGCTCCTCCCTGCAGCTATTAAGCCAGTGCGGCGCCCCCCTCAGCTCTCCGGCCGGCCGCCCTGCCCGGGCTAGGGGCGACCCCTGTGTTTTGGTCGTTCGACCCCCGCCGGGGTCGCGACCCACAGGTTGAGAACCGCTGGTGTAGATACTCCTGAATTGTCACAGGCCCAATTCGCTAGGTGGGAGCCTGTTCTCCATCAGCCTAGTCAAATCCAACATCCACCACCTGCACAGGTGCTTTAGTTTGAACCTTGTTATTTTGTTGCCACATGAGGTTCAGAGAGAGGAGGTAGTGAGTCAGAGAGAGGCCTTTTGGCAGACTTGAAGGGGCGGAGACCATAACACTGCCGCACCCAGATTTGAGGGAACAAATTTGAAAATTTGAGAACTCAGACTTACTTGCAAGTATGTGAGTTGTGTGAAGGAAAGACAGTACACATTTGCCCCAATTTATTTTTTGTATAGATTTTTGTTGTTAAGAAACTTTTGAGCTACGAGCTATGCAAAGGAAATTATTGTCTTATTGGAGAATCCTATTCTGAAAGTAACAGCTGTTGTTAAATGTTAAGCACATACTTCAAAAATATAGCAAGCCAAATGCCTTGTATTAACTTAATGTCTGTAAAAAAAAACTTGAAACTTTGTAAACTTTGTTATCCAAATTTGCTCTGCTTAGGAAAAGGCCCGATGGAAGGTTATGAGGTGTGCCCAGATTTCAGATGGTCTAAACAGTGAAGGAAAGCCAGAGACCCCAAAATTTCCTGACAGCGCTAGCTGAAGCTACCCATTGTGGGAAGACAGCGATGCAAAATTTGGTCTCCACACACTGGTGCGCACAAGGTTTCACTGCAGAAGCGGAAGTCTGCCTTGCCAGATGTACCTCCGGCAGAGTGCTGGTGGAGTAGTGAGAGCTTTACCTTCACACCTCCCATCAACCAAGGGCCCTTTCCAAGATCCTACAGGTAGACAGCTACCAAAGGTAGGAAGATTATTGTATGTCTTGGTTTGTGTTAAATTTTAGTCTGTACTCCAGGTTGCTTCAAGTAATCAGGGACTTACTTGCACTCACTGGTAATGTATTACACACCATTTATGCTAAGATTAATGGAACAAGTAGTAATAACAGTAGTTATATTTGTTGTACCCTCAAAAGATAATTTAGCCAAATGTTGCAAAGAGACTGATATGAGGTGGCCAGATGTCTTACCTCTTGTTTTATGGAACTACATACCACCCCCAGAGGGGTACTCCAACTTTCACTATATGAAATCCTGTTTGGGAAAATTGCCTAATCACTCACTCTCACCTCAAGAGACTCAACAACACTCGGTGATAGCCACTCCAACTGTGGATTATGTGCAGCAACTCTAAGAGAGACTTACATCGCCAAGTGTGGGACATGCAATCTGTTCTTACTCTCGCTTCTCACAACGCAAAGAGACTGTGTTTTGATCCGTAAGTTCTTAACGTTCTGGTTTTCTTACAGAAAGATGCGAAAAGTCCATGCCAGGCCCACAAGTTAACAAGTCCTGATGACAACCCTTTCAAGTGTGAAAAACGGAGGAAGAGGGACTTGGATCCATGCATCGCACTGCAAGCGTGTAAGGCTATGTTCACACGGGTTAACGCCGTGTGGCCGGGGGGCGGGGCGGGACCGGGGGAGGGAGCGGGGTGCCGGCACCTCACCGGCCCATAGAGAATCACTGCTAGCGGCGCGTATACGCCGCTAGAAAGTGACATGTGAATTATCTCCCCCCTCGGCGTATTCGCCGAGCAGGGAGAGGAGACGTAATCCATAGTTCTCTATGAGAACTGTGGATTACCGTAGTTACCAGGACGGATTCAGCTCGTAATTGGCGCACTCCGGCGTGCAATTACGGACCGAATTACAGCCCGCAGATGGCCATGTGAACATAGCCTAACTCCCATCAAGAAAGACAAGGAAGCAGACGTTCCGGTTGCCAAGCCGAGAAGTTAACCAGAAGATATCCTGAGTTTTACTGCTCCTTAAGTGGCTCTGCCATACGCCACCACCTAAGTCGCAGCTGGGTCCTACGATACGATACCCTTCCATCGCGTGAAGAAAAGAAGACAAGATGTTTCTCCTGCTTAATAAACTACAAACGTTGGTTTGTTGCTGCTCTTATTGCTACCTTTTCACAGGACTGTATTGGCTCTGCATGAGCTGAAGATTATAACAAGGATGCCGACAGGTGTGAGAGTGAGATACTACGACTACTCAAGGATCTGAATAAGTACAGCTGTTATTACATTTTAGATTATTGCAAATTTAATGGGTACAAGTATAAAATGCATAAAATGGTGTGATGAAAATATAGCGTCTACACATAACCTACATAAACACTTTTCAGAGGAATAGACAATGTTAGTTATTATGAACACCAATATAGTCAAACGCATAGTCTTCAAGACTACTGGAGATGCACACATTTACCTACACCAGTTCCTGACAACTTACAGTTCCATAAAAGATTTAGTTTTAATGACAAACCCCAAGTTCTCATCCATATATGGTACAGGTTCAACACCTCTCAGATGCAATAGAGCACACTACAAACGCAGAGTTAGGGTACATTCCCATAGATTTGGACACTTTAGAAATAGTATTTTGCACAAAAAGGACTTTTCTTCTTACAGATTAATGTTTTTCCCCTAGACTTAAAAACTTTTTATTTTTACAATGCATTCACTAATTTAGGAGGTGACCATATTGTTTTTTTCAGTACAATAGGTTTTTTCTTAGGCACATAAGGTTTTCTGACCAAGACATGCAATAATAAAAAGAGGATGGGATCCCACAAGCCTTTGATCAAGTTTAATCCAGAACTCATGCATCCACTCATCATAGGAATACACAACGCACACAACATTGAATAGTTAGGATCATTTTTTGACAACATTAGTGATGAGATTTTTTGATGCCATTAAGATTTAAGGTTCTACAGTATAGAATATACTTTTACATGTTTCAGGGTGAGCATAATGGAGGCCCAGCAGGTAAAGGGTTCTCCTAGCTCAACCCAGCCAATTGATTCAGTGGCATCAGAGGATGGGTGGATTAGCCCACATCTTCACTTACATATTTTGTCTTATAGTCTGGATCTTGATCAAATGTATTGGGAACAAGGAGAGTTGCTAGACTACGAGACCAAAATGGTCTAATGGTCAAACTGTCATTCATTCATGTAAACATCAATACTGCTGCAGATGAGCAACAAGAGACACCACTTTTTCAGGACATCTGAAAAAGGGGTGATGTGGGCTAATCCACCCATCCTCTGATGCCACTGTATGGCATACATGTTCAATCTGGTTGTTCAAGTCTTACACCCATCTGCAAGACATTCTAAAAAGTGCCAGGAAACTTTGCATGCACGTCAGCCGTTCTTACACCGCCAAGCACACCCTCCTTAAGCTGCAGTGGCTGGAAATTAATGGTTTATTGATGATCCAAGCGAACAGGAGTACACTCCTGTGTAATTTTAATGTCAGCCAGTGGCGGCTCATGCGTGACACCTGCCATTTGCTCAGGCCCTTTCATGCGGACACGTTATTTGTCAGTCACCAGGACTACGGGATGAATAACATCATTCCATTGCTTCATGTCACGGAGAGCGGTAGTGGATCCACTGGACCACCGCAAGTGATGGCAATAGCCACGCCAGGGAGTGGGGTCTAAGTAGGTCCCATTTTTCACCAGAGCACGCCGCAAAGCGGGTTGGACTTGCTGCGGCGGAAGTCTACCAGGTCGCTACCCCTGACGTGACTTGCTTGCGGTGGCAGCCAAGGTGTAGTGAGCTACAAAATCGTAAGGCAAACTCGGAGTCGGGGACAAGTGTAAGGTCAGGACAGCCGGCAAGGATCGTGGTCAAGGGACGGAGGCAAGAGGTACGGTACACAGATATGACAAATGAGGCTGAAGGAAACTCTTTCTCTATAGGCTCTAAAAATTATTATTAGTATTATTTATTTTATAGTCTTGGAGGTGGTTGTGTGAGGAACCTTTTCCATTACAAATGCCGTTAAAGGATTTCCACAGCTTTCAAAATCTGGACACCTGGATAATAGTTCAGCAAACTTTTCCTTTATCACCTGTGTTATCTGTTCATAAACAAATGAACGTTTATCAACTTGCTTTCTTAAACCATTTGAAATCTGTGTGGGTGTAATTTGTTCCACCGGTAACAGGGGAGGGCCTCCAGAAGGACTTTTTAGTTTCTGTAAGTTGGACATACGATTAACGTTCTTCATACTGAAGAAGATTATCCAAAGCCAGCTTTGCAGCATTTGCTTTTGCTTCTTTTTTGCTCTACCCATTCCAGTTTTGTACTGAATTCAATCAACAATGGCATAGAATGCAAAATAAGCACCTAAAATATTCCCTGTAGTTATGGTCTCCTTCAGTTCAAGTTCCATACAGTGCATTTGAACAAACTGGTGTAACGCAGAAAATGGATTCAAACCACCACGTTTATACTTCAACAGTGTGTGATCGTCACTGCTGTTCTCCTCAACGGTCTTGGTATGCAGAGGCTGACCGCTCGCCAAAAAAACCTCCCATGTCACTCTCCACATCAATACTGCAAAAAGCAGGGGATGTCTGCCCCACTTCTTCGTTTCCAAGTAGCTGCTGACTGTCCTCAAATTGTTCATCCTCGCTGTATAGTGGCGCTGAGTCCAGACCACATACTAGTTCTCTGGCTGAAGGACCTGAACGGGACAGAGGCGGGTTGAGGACAGGTGAGGGGCGCTGACCTGTTCCCGGGCCATGCCAACTAAGAGTTGTATCTCATGAACCCACTGACCGTTGGCTAGGGTTGTCAGATGTCATCTGGGATGAAGTTGATGACCTACTCAACCAATCAATAACCCTTGGGTTGCTGAACAACACACGGCCGCTACATGACACCGGCTGTTCTGGCCTCACCGAGTCACCCTTGCTGCGACTTCCCTTTAGTGTGCTGCGACCTGTGCCTGCTCCAGCAATGTTTGTGCCACTGCCACTCACATGTGAAGAGCCTGCCACCTCTCTGTCTAATATACTGTTTGTTCAAAAATTTACAGACTCTGTTTAATGAAGATATCTGTATATGATAAATACACACCCTGTATTTGACTCCAAATGAACCCACTAAGAAGCTTGGGTAACCCTTGGATATAAATTGCGCTCCACAAATGACCAGAAAAAATTTACTTGTAAGTGCCGTTTAAAAACACTGTGTATTTTACTGAATGTAAAAGCACAAACAGGCTTAATTAACCTTCGGATATGAATTATGCTACAGCCAAAATTTCTTCTTTGGCGTTGAAAAACACTGTTTCTTTTAGTGACCACAACAGCAGAAAAATGCTTAATTAACCCTTGGATCTAAATTGCGCAAAAGATATGAGGTGCCAAAAATTACCAGCTGTGTATAGTGTTAAAACGATGTGTATTTTACTGACCACAACAGCAGAAAAAAAACTTTATTAACCTTCCGATATGATTTATGCTAAAGGAAAAAGGTCTTCTTTGGCGTTGAAAAACACTGTTTCTAAATTGAGCAAAAGAAATGAGCTGCCAAAAATTAAGTGGTATTTGGATTGTAAAAACGCTGTTTCTTTAAATGAATACAACAGCAACAACAGGCTTAGATAACCCTTGTGTAACGGTCTGAGGTGGTGGATCCGCTGGACCACCGCAAGCGATGGTGGAAGCCCACACCAGGGCGCGGAATCTAAGTAGGTCCCGGTTTTCACCAGAGCCCGCCGAAAAGCGGGATGGACTTGCTGCGGCGGGAGTCTACCAGGTCGCTTCCACTTGCGGAACTTGTTTGTGGTAGCTGCCAAGGGAAGGCGAAGTACAAATACATCAGGCAGGCTCGTAGTCAGGGACAAGCAGGAAGGTCAGGGCAGGCAGCAGAGATTCGTGGTCAGAAACGTAGGTGAGAAGGTACGGTACACGGTAATCAGAACAAGGCAACAGAAACGCTTTCTCAACAGGCTATGGGCACTAAAGATCCGGCAAGGCTACCAGGAAGAGGAAGGCTTAAATAGGGGCAGCGCCCGGCAATAGCCAATTACCGATGCACTTTAAATCTAACACTGCCGGAACGCGCGCCCTAGAGAGCGGGACCACGCGTGCCGAGGGACAGAGGCAAACGGAGCAGCAGCGTGGCCAGGTAAGTGGACCTGGGCACTGGCATGGGAACGAGCGGACCCCCAACCTGACGTGCGGGACAGGGCGCCGCACGGCACAAGGGCACGGATGCGCCTACGACGTGGGACAAGGGTCGCAGGGGTATCCGTGACAGTACCCTCCCCCTTTTGCCCCCCCTTCCTTCTAGTTTGGAGGAATCTCTGGATTACGCTACGGTCCAGAATATTCTCCTCTGGCTCCAAAGACCTTTCTTCGGGCCCGAACCCCTTCCAATCAACGAGAAAAAATTGTTTCCTTTTAGTCCTCCTCATACCCAAGATTTCCTTGACCACAAAAACATTGGAGGCATAAGCCACAGACGACGGAGGGACTGCCTTCCGAGAGAAACGTTTCAACCGGGGTTTTTATAGCGAACATGAAAGGAGTTTGGGATCGCATGTGGGTGGGACTGGAGTTTATGGGCTCCCGGGGCTTATCGCCAAGACCTCAAAAGGTCCCAAAAAGGGGGGGCCCCATTTTTGTTTTTTGGGGATCTTGAGCAAAAAATTTTTGGCAAAGCCACACCTTGCCCCCCCCGGAGAGAAGACAGGGGGGGGACTTCTTATTTTATCTGCTTGAGCCTTCGTGCGCTCAAAACAGGGGAGCAGAGACTGGCGTGTCAGGGGCCAGATGGTCTTCATGTCCTGGACCAGCGCGTCCGCCGCCGGGACCTCAGATGGGGATGCCAGTGGGAGAGGTGGGCGGGGATGCAGACCGTACATGATGTAGAAGGGGGAAGGACCCTTGGACTCTGAGTCTAGGGAATTATAAGAAAATTCCGCCCATGGAAGCAAGTTGGACCAGTCATCCTGTCGAGCCAAGACGAAGTGGCGCAGGTAACATCCCAAAACCTGGTTGACTCTTTCCACCTGGCCATTCGTCTGAGGATGGTAAGCTGAGGAGAAATCAAGTATCACCTGGAGTTGAGAACAAAGGGCCTGCAGAATTTGGAGACGAACTGGACCCCCCGATCCAAGATGATCTGCAGAGGAAATCCGTGCAGGCGAAAAACGTGAAGAAAGAACAGCTCGGCCAGGCCCGGGGCAGAAGGCAGGCCTGGCAAAGGGACGAAATGCGCCATTTTGGTAAACCGATCTGCGACCACCCAGACAACGGTATTACCGGACAAAGGGGAAAAACATTATAAAGTCCATCGCCACGTGAGACCATTGTTGCGTAGGGATGGGTAGTGGGTGCAAGAGCCCCGCTGGTCTGTGACGAGGTTGCGGGCACAGGAGGTACAAGACCCAACAAATTCCTTGACATCTTTAGTGAGGTCCTGCCACAAATAGAACCGTGAGATCAGAAGAAACGTCTTGCGAGTGCCAGGATGCCCGGCTACCAATGAGCAGTGTCCCCACTTCAGGATACGCCTCCGGAGCGCAGGCCTCACGTATGTCTTCCCCGTGGGACGTTCCGAAGGTTGACGCGAGCAACGGAGATAAAGACGTTTCCGGGGAATTAATGTGCTCTGGGGGCACTTCTTCACCCACCCACATCAAGGCACGGAAAGGGGATCAGACTTTACATTCTTTTGGCAGGGCGGAAGTGAATCGGAAATTGAAGCGGAGAAGAAAAAACGACCACCAAACTTGGCATGGGTTGAGTCGCTGGGCCGTCGGAGGTATGGAGGTTCTTGTGATCCGAGTAGAATACAAATGGGAGGGTGGCACCTTCCAGCAGATAACGCCATTCCTCCAAACCAGGAGGATGGCTAATAATTCCCGGTCTCCGATGGTGTAATACTTCTCCGCCTGTGAAAAAGTCTTAGAAAAGAAGCCACAAGTGACTGTTTTGCCTGTGGGCCCCTTTTGCATGAGGACTGCTCCAGCTCCCACCGACGAGGCATCTACTTCAAGCGAAAAGGGTTTAGCGGGGTCTGGCCACGACAGGATAGACGCAGTGGCAAAGGCATTCTTTAGTTTGGAGAACGCTTCCTCGGCCTCGGAAGGCCAGCTGCGTGGATTAGCGTTTTTCTTCGTAAGGGCCACAATGGGAGCCACCAGCGTGGAGAAGTGCGGGATGAACTGCCGGTAATAATTGCTGAAACCCAGGAACCGCTGTATGGCCTGAAGGCTCACTGGGCGGGGCCATTGCAATATGGCTGACAACTTGGCTGGGTCCATCCGTAGACCTTGGTCCGAGATGATATAGCCCAGAAATGGAAGGCTGGCTTGATGGAAGAGGCCCTTCCCTAGCTTGGCATACAGGTGGTTAGCTCGTAGGCGCTGCAGCACCTGGCGTACGTGGACGCGATGAGTCTCAAGATCAGGAGAGTACACCAAGATGTCGTCCAGGTAGACCACGACACAGGTATAAAGGAGATCCCTGAAGATGTCATTCACGAACTCCTGGAAGACGGCTGGCGCATTACACAGTCCAAAGGACATGACCAGGTACTCAAAGTGCCCGTCCCTGGTGTTAAATCCCGCCTTCCATTTGTCACCCTGGCGGATTCGGACCAAATTGTAGGCCCCTCTCAAATCCAGCTTGGAGAAGATCCTCACGCCCCGTAGACGGTCGAATAGCTCCGTGATCAACGGCAGAGGGTACCGGTTTTTCACCGTGATCTTTTTAAGACCTCGGTAATCGATGCAGGGTCGTAAGGAACCGTCCTTCTTTTCCACGAAGAAGAATCCCGCACCCGCGGGAGAAGAGGACTTTCGTATAAACCCTTTCTGGAGATTCTCCCGTATGTACTGCTACATGGCTTGTGTCTCAGGAACGGATAAGGGGTAGAATCTGCCCCAAGGAGGACTGGTACCAGGAAGTAAGTCAATCGGGCAGTCATATGGACGATGAGGAGGAAGACTCTCGGCTTGTTCAGAGAACACATCGGCGTACTCCAGATTTTCAGGCGGTAGGCCAGGCAGCAGTTCACGAAGGGTCGAGCGGGAGCAGGAAAGGACCGGGCGAGGCGCCACCAAACAACGCCCCCGACAGTTGGGACCCCAGCGAGTTACTTCTCCAGACGTCCAGTCTAGTGTAGGAGAGTGGAGCCATAGCCAAGGAAGCCCGAGGAGGACCGCGGAAGAGGAGCGAGGCAACATGTAGAAGGAGATCTTCTCCTTATGCAAGGCCTCTACGTGGAGGAACAGTGGTTTGGTGATAAATTGTATGGTGTCATTAAGTAGCTCCCCGCTGACTGAGGAGATCACCAGTGGTTTCTGCAGGCGGACCACCAGGAGATTATACTGCATCACCAGGGACCGGTGGATGAAGTTCCCGGCAGAGCCCAAGTCCAGGAACGCCGAGACTTCCAGCATCAGTCACGAGCTGTACCGGCATCATCAGGCGTGGAGAGAAGGACTTTGCACCTAGGACCGTCTCTTCCACAGAACCTAGGTGCAGGAGTCTCCCGCATGCTTGGGATGTTGGGGACAATTCCTCCAAAAGTGCTCTGGGCTGCCACAGTAGAGGCACAGGTTCTTTTGCCGACGCTGGGCCAACTCCTGCTCTCTGAGGTGAGCCCGATCAATCTGCATGGGCTCCTCAGCGGGTGTAGCCGACTGTTGCACAGGAGGCCTCTGGAACACCGGAGCCAGGCGTGGGAACCGGCGAAGTTGGGCTAACTCACGCTCTTGCCGAAGTTCTTCTTCCCTTTTGGCCAACCGGATCAAGTCGCTGAGGGAAGATGAGATGTCTCTCTTGGCCAACACATCCTTAACTCGACTTGAGAGCCCTTTCTTAAAGGTGGCTCACAGAGCGGCCTCGTTCCAAGAAAGTCCTGAGGCTAAGGTGCGGAATTGCACCACGTAGTCTCCTACGGACAACTCCCCCTGGTGCAGGTTTAGGAGGGCTGTCTCGGCAGAGGATGCACGTGCTGGTTCCTCGAACACGTTGCGGAATTCCCTGAGGAAAGACTGCAGGTCCGCTGTTACCGGATTGTTCCTGTCCCACAGAGGTGTGGCCCATGCCATGGCCTTCCCGGAGAGCAGGCTAACCACGAGTGCCACTTTTACACATTCGGACAGGAACTGATTGGCCATCAGCTCCACATGCATAGAACATTGGGTGATGAACCCCCTGCAGAGTTTCGGGTCTCCGCTGAACTTGGACGAGAGCGACAGCCGGAGCTTGGGGCCCCCCAGAGCCAGAGGAACCACAGATGCTGGAACAGCCATTGAAGATGGCGAAGGTTGCTGCTGGGCGGTGATGAGCTGCTGCATCATGGTGGACAACTGGTTCAGTTGCTGTGCCTGCTGGCCCAGTTGCCGTGATTGCTGGGCAACAATGGTCGTTAGGTCCGCCACACTGGGCAGTGGCACCTTGGCGGGATCCATGGCAGGATCTTACTGTAACAGTCTGGTAGTGGATCCGCTGGACCACCGCAAGCGATGGTGGAAACCCACACCAGGGAGCAGAATCTAAGTCCCTGGTTTTCACCAGAGCCCACCGCAAAGCGGGATAGACTTGCTGCAGCGGGAGTCTACCAGGTCGCTTCCACTGGCGGAACTATCTTGCGGTGGTGGCCAAGGGAAGGCGAGGTACAAATACGTCAGGCACCCTCGTAGTCGGGGACAGGCAGGAAGGTCAGGGCAGGCGGCAGAGATTCGTGGTCAGGAACGTAGGCGAGAAGGTACGGTACACGGTAATCAGAACAAGGCAACAGGAACGCTTTCTCAATAGGCTATGGGCACTAAAGATCCGGCAAGGCTATCAGGAAGAGGCAGGCTTAAATCGGGGCAGAGCCCGGAAATAGCCAATTAACCACGCACTGGCCCTTTAAATCTAACACTGCCGTCGCGCTCGCACCCTTGGGAGCGGGACTGAGCGTGCCGAGGGACAGAGGCAGATGGAGCAGGAGCGTGGCCGGGAAAGTGGACCTGGGCACCGGTAGGGGAGCAAGCGGACCCCCGACCTGACGTGCGGGACGGGGCGCCGCACGGCACAGGGGCACGGATGTGCCTGCGACCCGGGACGAAGGTCGCAGGAGCATCCGTGACACCTTGGATATTCAATGTGCTCAAGAACTGAGCAGATAACATTAAAATGTATATGCAGCTGCATTGGACGCACACTGGACAATTCCAATACCCCACAAAATCAAAATTAGAACGTAAGAGAAGCAGTCTCTGAGACAAGCTGTGACACCCCCAAAAATCGTTGTATAAAAAGGTCTTTCTTTTGTGTGAGATCTCTAATCCTGGAGCTGCAGCAGCTACAACACGGGTTGTGAACTGCCAGCGTCGCGCCCGGACTTATATAGTGCGGTGACGTGACAGAATCCCTCCGGTCTCTTATTGGCTTCAAAACGTAATAAGGCTGTGCACATCTAAAATATACTTTGAAAAACGCAAGCATAGGTGCACACTGAAAGGCAATAGCATACATCTAATACAAATAGCAGTGGCACACTAAAAACTAAATGAGACATAAAGGTATATAGGAATATTTGGGAAAAGCATTACTGCTAAGGAAAATATGAAAACCTGGGACTCTTAGTTTACAGTTTTTGATCAAAGATTGTATTAAGCCACCTCCCCCAAAACTTCAAGGGATCCCAGAGCAGGTGAGTCCCTACACTGAACATGCTACCTCATAGGATCAATTTAGACTGCAAAATTCACAGGAGTGATAGGAACTTGCAATTGGGTTATCCTGCACTGGGTTTAAAAAAAGGCAGCTGAGTGCAGCAAGCCAATGAGATTGCCATTTTTCAAATAGACTACAAACCGTAATACGGCTGTGCACAACTAAAATATCCCTTGAACAACGCCAGCCTAGGTGCACACTGAAAGGCCATAGCATACATCAAAAACAAATAGCAGTGGCACACATAAAAACTAAATGAGACATAAAGGTATATAGGAATATTGGAAATGCATTACTGCTAAGGAAAATATGAAAACCTGGGACTCTTAGTTTACAGTTTTTGATCAAAGATTGTATTAAGCTCACCTCCCAAAACGTCAAGGGAAATAGCCAATGAACCATGCACTGGCCCTTTAAATCTAACACTGCCGGCGCGCGCGCACCCTTGGGAGCGGGACTGAGCGTGCCGAGGGACAGAGGCAGATGGAGCAGGAGCGTGGCCGGGAAAGTGGACCTGGGCACCGGCAGGGGAGCAAGCGGACCCCCGACCCGAAGTGCGGGACGGGGCGCCGCACGGCACAGGGGCACGGATGTGCCTGCGACCCGGGACGAGGGTCGCAGGAGCATCCGTGACACCTTGGATATTCAATGTGCTCAAGAACTGAGCAGATAACATTAAAATGTATATGCAGCTGCATTGGACGCACACTGGACAATTCCAATACCCCACAAAATCAAAATTAGAACGTAAGAGAAGCAGTCTCTGAGACAAGCTGTGACACCCCCAAAAATCGTTGTATAAAAGGTCTTTCTTTTGTGTGAGATCTCTAATCCTGGAGCTGCAGCAGCTACAACACGGGTTGTGAACTGCCAGCGTCGCGCCCGGACTTATATAGTGCGGTGACGTGACAGAATCCCTCCGGTCTCTGATTGGCTTCATCTCTGCACATGTCATTTAGGTTACTCCTTTCTTCCTCCCAGAGTTCTTTGCCCCATGTAACGCCATGTGCTTGCAGTCATTTTATCAATTAAAAGCACACTTCGTTCCCGCGAATCACCCCAATCTTTGACTTCGTTCAGAATCGAAGTTTTCCTGAAATTCTAAACGAATTCAACTTCGTTAGAATCGATTTGCCCATCTCTAATTACCATACATAATTTGTTGTTTTTTCAGCCTGTTTGGGTGTTTGTGATTGTCTTCAAAATGCTGTGGGTTTTAGCACTGAGGTCTCTGTTTTCCTAATTGACCAGGTTTTTATCAATATTCAATATTTTTTTTTAAAAATATCAAAAAGTGAACTCGTTTTCATGTTTGTTTGTTTTTCATCTTTTTAATTTGTGTGCTCTAGCATATTGCTAGTAATTCTTTGACCAAGCACAGAACAGTGTAAGATATTGTTCTGTATTTCCCAAGCAGACCACTAGGTTCAAAAAATGACAGCTTATTTAGAAAAGAGTGTACTCCAGTGTCAGAATTCAATACCTTCTGCAGACCAGCACTGTTCCTTAACAAAGTGCAGCACTTGCTTTCTTAGAGAGGTCTGTAGTATGATGTTAAGAATAAGAAACAGGTAAAACGTCCCCAAAGGGTCTAGATGCCAGCATTCACCTGCTAGAAGGTGCACTGCTGCCATCTGTCTTAGAGAGTATTGTATTGTGATGTTAAGAAAAAAAAAGACAGGTCAAGTACCACAAAAGTATGTGGCAAGGTGCAGAGGTTTTCGGCAGTTCAATGGTTAAGGCTTCAGACTGCTACAGCTTTTTAATTTTTTTTTTCCAAGCAGACAAGTACGTAAAAAAAAAAAAAAACACTAAGATAAGATAGGACAAAACCCCAGAAGAAAACACCAACATGTCAAATTCACAGATGGTTCAGTGGTTAAAGTTAATAGTTTTCCAACACAGAGGTTGTGGGTTCAAGTCTGCTCTCGGCTTAATTGAGTTTTGATGATCACAATGGGAGCTAGCTTTTATGTTTGCTTACCAGCGTTTCTTTTCGGTGTAGCTAGTTTTATGTTTTTCAAACTTTTTGAAGTATGCTCTCTAACAAATTGATAATAATTTTTTCAATAAAAAGAAAGCAGTGCAAGATATTATGTTTATTTGTGTGTATTTATATATATATATATATATATATTATATATATAATATTATATATTATTTATTTATTTTATATTTTATTTTATTTTTTTAAAGCAGGCGGCTAGATAAAAGTGACAAAGCTTAATTTGTAAAGAGTGCACTTCAAAGTCACATCACTATCACCTGGGAGAGTATTGTATTGTAATGTTGAGATACAGGATAGAGATCAAAGACCCAAAATATGGCTTTACAGCATGATGGCCAACGGTAACTCAATGGTGTCTCTCAGTAACACATTCATGGGTTCTGATCCTCTCTGCAGTTACTGGGTTCCTTTTTTTTTTAATTACGACAATGAGAGCTAGTTTTTTATTGTTCATTTTTCAGAGTAGCTAGTTTTTTTTAAAGGCATTTGCTCTAGCAATTTAATAAAGCTGTGGCCAAGCAGAGTGCACTGTAAGAAATTGTTATGTTTTCTTTTTTTCAAGCAGACAACTAGTTAAAAAATACAAATTTAAATTAGAAAAGAGTCTACTTCAGATATAAATCCACAACCTCCTGGAGACATCCAATGGACATAGTCCAGCACTATCATCACTCACTACGTTAAGGAGTTCTGTATTGTTATGTGAGACAAGTCAAACCTCCTAGAAGAAAAAGGTGATTGTCCTAAGCTGGTGGTGTTGTAGTGATTAAAATTACTGTCTTTTAATATTGTGTAGGTTGTTCTTTTTCTCAATCTTTTAAGGCATGCACTTTACATATGGCTAGTAAAAGATTGACCAAGCAAAGAGGTTTGTACAATAGTCTTGGTTCTTTTTGTTTCTTTCCCAGACAACAAGTTTAAAAGCAAAGTTAAAATAATGAAAAGGCAAACTTTTGGATTATAAGTCACACCCTGTAGGAAACAAGCATTGACCCTGAAAAAGGTGCACCTCCATCACCACTTGCGGCATTGGTGAGTTTTTGTAGTGTGTGGTTGAGAAAAAAAAGACATGTCAAAGCCCCCAGAGGGTTGTGGTTTCACAACTCTTTAGGTTGCAGTCTTTTTCCTTTGGGGTTGTGTTTTCTAAACCTGTCAAAGCGTTGCTTGAGCTTAGTTTTAAAGTCTCAGAAAGAGAGTTAGTTTTTTTTTTAGGTTTTCTTCTGATTTTTTCTAAGTTTAGGTCATTTTTTTAATTACATGGGTTCTACAAAATTGCTGGTAAAATGTTAAACAAGCAGAGACGTGTGCAAACTGTAATTACTATTTTTTTTTCTTATAAAACAGACATCTTAAAAAAGCAGCATTCAGTGTGGGACTCAGGTTAACACCATAATATATGGGTAAACATAAGTCTGGTACAAACAAAACCTAGAAATTTGAAGCACATAACTTTGAAGGATGAACTGTGGTAAAGTGAGGTTGGTTGGGGAGTTAATAAGGCAGTGAAAAAGAGAGTCAGGCCTCTTTCACACGGCTTATTTCAAAACATATTTATGGTCGGATTTCCGATCGTAAATACATTCCGAAATCAGTCTGAAATAAGTTTAAGGCAATTTAATATTGCTTTTAATGGGAAATATGTGTCATCGTTCAGACGACAAGTATTTCCGTGCCGTTTTGCCACCGCGGATTTGCGGCCGCAATACGGCCGGAAAAACAATGTGTATGTCAATTATTGGGCCGGATTTCGCTGCGCATTCACCACATATAATGAATGGGGATTGTAAATCCGTCGCGGAATACGTGCCACACTTAGTGCCACTTATTTGCAACTGATTTTCAACTGATTTTGGAATGTATTTACAATCGGAAATTCAAAGTAAATACGTTCTGAAATAAGCCGTGTGAACATCGCTTCAAGAGGTGTGTGGGGAAAGAGAGTTGAAGGGTGGGTGGGTGGATCAGAGAGGGTAGTGGGGAAAAGGAGATTTAAAGAAGGTGTTTGTGGGAAGGAGAGAAGGGTATATAGGGGAGAAGATGTGGTTATGGGTTAATGGAGAAAAAGAGGAGTAAAGGGGAAATGGGGGATAGGTAGGGATCAAAAAGGGAAAATGGGAGTTGGGTAGGTGGATAACAAGATGAAAAAGTTTGGGACAGGGGAAAATGCTGGTATGTGGAAAAGTATAGTAAAATGAGTAGGGATAAAGGACAAAAGAGAGGCAGAGTCCGGGACAGGAGAGTTTAAGAGGGGTTTGTGGGGAGGGGGTGGATAAGGGGAAGAAAAGGGGTGTAAGGTCAACAAGGGGCTTCATTAAAGGAATACAAAGAGAGTATGATGGAGGTAAGGTTAATGCAGAGAAATGAAGCATAGGTTGGGGTAATGGGAAGTTGGGTAAAAGGATAAGGGGGCTTTGTGAGAAGGAGGGTGGGTGTGTAAAGGGGGTTAAGGTGGGGGAAGGAGAGTTAAAAAGAGGGATGAGGGTAGGATAAAGGGATAAAAAGGGGCAGGAAACCTGTAATCTAGGTATGGTTATAGGATGGGGAAAGGAGAGAATGTAGAAAAGGTGAAGGATGAGAGGGAGATAAAGATTAGTGAGTAGGAGGGTGTTACACATTGAAAAGAGGAAGGAGAGTGCTGCATTAAACCATACTTCTCACTTTTATCAACAACGCCTTTCCTCATTTTCACAACCCCTATCTTGCACCAGCCCTCTTCTACACCCACTCTACTCTTTTTCCTTGCCTTACTTACTCCTTTTAACCCTTCTCCCCCTCTACTTGTTACCTTTTACCACTCCCAATCCACTGTTTGTCTTAGTTTACCTCCCTTCTTTCTATCCCTGCCCTTTTCAATGCCCCCTAGATCTATATCATTCCTCACCCACCCCCTTGTGTGCCCTTGACCTGTACATGCTCCCACAACTACCACTTTTATCCTTCCCTCATTTTGACCTCCCTCTTTTCTATCCCTGCAAATGGAATATTTACTTTTGGCTACATAATCACCAGACAATCATGATGCAAACAAAGGGCTAGGACATACTGGCCTATGAAATACAGCTTATCTAGTTGTCATACACACATCTCTTTTAGAGGCAGGTTATTACTTTGGGATATTTATCTCTGCGCCAAAGAGTTACTTTTTCAATTATAAGGTGAAATATCTTATGTATTTATCATATACAGACATCTACATTACACAGAGTTTGTTTTATTGAAAATTTTTGATAGAATACTATCTCAGAGAGAGAGGTTGCAGGCCCTTCACTTGGGAGGGGCAGAGACACAAATGTTCCTGGAGCAGGCACAGGTGGCAGCACAGTAAGGGGACGTCGGGGCACTCGGTGAGGCCAGACCTACTGGTGTCATCTAGCGGCCGTGTGTTGACCACCTAGCCAATGATTCTTGAATGGTTGACTAGGTCACCCACTTCCTCCCTGATGACATCTGACAACCCCAGCCAAGAGTCAGTGGGTTTGTCAGACACAACCCTTAGTTGGCATGGCCTGGGAGCAGGTTAGGGGCCCTCAGCTGTCCTCATCCTGCCTCTATCCTGTTCAGTTCCCTCAGCCAGAAAACTACTATGTGCTGTGGGCTTTGTGCCACTATACAATGAGGATGAACTATTTGAGAACAGTGAGGAGCTACTGGGCAGCAAAGAGGTGGGGCAGACATCCACTGCTTCTTGCAGTAGGCAGGCAGATAGTGATGAGGAGAGTGACATGGGAGGTTATGTTGCGCACGATCAGGCTCTGTATACCGAGACCGTTGAGGAGGACAGCAGTGACGGGCAAACACTGATCGATGACAATGTAGTTGATCACACTTGTGAGTCAGGGGAAGCAAGGGCTTCATCATCATCATCATCATCATCATCAGGAGAAGAGGGCGGCAGCTTGCGTGTCAAGCAGCGCTGCAGCCAGCAAGTTGGTAGTGTGACTGGGAGTCAGCTATGTCACCATGTCACTCTCTGGCTTGATGCTGCTGCTGCCACCACCTCCTCATTCTGTCACCTAGCTGCCTCAAACTTATGTCATTGTGCCAATTTCCGGCCTGATGCTGCTGCTGCCACCACCTTCACACTGTGTCTTTGTGCTAGTCTGTGGCCTACTCATGCTGCCGCCACCTCTACACCCTGTCATTGTGCCTCTCTGTGGCCTACTCATGCTGCTTCCAACTGACCACTCTCTCACTCGACCACCTTGCGGTTTCCTAATGCTGTTTCCACCCTCCACCTCTCTATACGTTGCCACTGTGTTTGGTTTTCCCCTTCTTTTAATCTGTCAGAAGGAATGAAAAGGACAAACACAACCGATTGTGTCTTCGGATAAGCCATAAGGCCAGTATGTCATGGTTCTTTGTTTGCAACAGAATTGTCTGATAATTAGATAGCCAAATGCAGGAGTGGATACAGAACACAGAATACATGCAAATGTTCCATTTACTCATGATCTCTGTTTTAGATCAACTCCTGTTTCTTTTTGGCTTTAGAAATACTAATGAATTATTGACCGATTGAAAGCAGACACTGACGAATCAAAGGAAGGGCAAAATGATCAATGATGTCAACGCAAAATTACTGCCGACACCCTCTCTATTCTTTCAAGGGATAGGAGGGGGGCTTTACATGCATCAACATTTAACAGATCAGGTTCTGTCATAATCTGTAGAATCATCAAAATAGTTCACCACGATAAGTGAAAAAGTAACTCTTTGGCACAGAGAGCAATATTCCAAAATAAAAAAAAAACACTGGTTCAGAAACATTTGTGTATATGACACACATTTACGGTGTAGTTGAAAAGTATTTCACCCCAAAAACTCTAAAATTGGAAGTATTTGGCACACAGTGCTATCTAGTGCTGCTGCAGAGAGATCTGTGTACATAAGAGACACAGTGGCAAGTGGGAGAATGTAAAATGGTTGGCCTATTTATAGGGCTATGACATCACAGAAGCTGGCTGGCTGCTGATTGGCTTCATGTCTGCATGTCATGGCATTGAGGGTGTTCCTTTCTTTCTCTCATAGTTCTTTGCCCATGTGCTCGCGACCATGTTAGAAAAAAAAAAGACGATTCACTACCACGAATTGCGAGGAAATTCGGCTTTGTTTAGAACCAAACTTTTCCTGAAATTCGTAATGAACTCCACTTCATCAGAATCGATTTGCTCTTCCCTATTTATAGCATTTATATTTGACTAGGAAGAGAACAATCTATGGAACATTTTGATAAAGAATAAATGCTCATCAGAAAACTCATGAACTCTCTCTGCATTGGATTTTTTATAATTTTTTTTTTAAAATTAGTGTCCCAGATGTCTTTGCAGTGTTGAAACATTATTATCTCTTGGACTTTCTAAAAATAGATAGATGCCAAAAGTTATACTCTTGTCATGTTCCCGGACGTAGAAGTGGATCCACTGGAACCCCACAAGCGATGGTGTAAGCCACACCAGGGAGCAGAATCTAAGTAGGTCCCGGTTTTCACCAGAGCCCGCCGCAAAGCGGGATGGACTTGCTGCGGCGGGAGTCTACCAGGTCGCTACCCCTGACGTGACTTGCTTGCGGAGGCAGCCGAGGTGTTGCGTGGTACAAAATCGTAAGACAGGCTTGTAGTCGGGGACAGGCAGAAGGTCAGGACAGGCGGCAATGGTTCGTGGTCGTGGATAGGCAGAAGGTCAGGGCAGACGGCAGAGATTCGTGGTCAGGAGACGGAAGCAAATGGTACGGTACATGGTAGATCAGAACTAAACAACTGGGAACACTTTCTCAATAGGCAAGGCACTAAAGATCCGGCAGGGAGTGGGCGGAAGCGCCCAGGTAACATAGAGGCAGTGCCCGGCAATTAGCCAACTTCACAGAGCCGGCGCGCGCGCGCCCTAGAGCACGGGGACACGCACGCCGGGCAGCAGGAGTCTGCAGGGACACAGGTGCGCGGCCGGGTGAGTACTGGCACGCAGGCGGACGAGAGGGCCCGTCGCCCGCCACCCGGGCAGCGGCGGCACTCGTCCCGGTAGCGGAGGCAGGGGATGAGCAGCGACAGCGCCCGCAGCCCGAGTTGCGGGCTGCGGCACCGTTCGCAACAATTCTACTTATGTATATAAGCCAATATTAAAGTTATGTAGAATATCATGTGATTTTGCTTACTGACTTACCCACTTCCTTATCAGGTTATTGACTTCCTGTTCTTGACAAGGCAGATTTTATTTATTTGTTTTTTGTTTTTTTTTAGTACAAGCGAGTATAAAATATAACACACTTTTTTTATATTTTTGGTTACTTAATTTTTCTGTCACCAGGATACAGACTTTATTTTTTATAAAATTGTATTCCTGATTTTTCTTGATTTTTTGTTTCATTTTTAATTATTTTCATTTTTTAACAAGATAAGTTTGGAAACAGGGTTCCCCTGTTTGTGACAGTTACTTTTTATATAGGTGATATACTGTTTATTATGAGGTCTTGTTAGATCGTCAGAGGCAGGTCTAAAAGTTATTGGGGCACAATTATCAAGGCAGTTCCACCAGAATTCTGACACCATTTGCAACAAAAAATAATATTGTATGTGCTGTACTCCTCACTTATTAGGTTTTTTTAAACAGTTTCTAGACACTTCTGCACCTGTCATTCAAAAGTGTTGTGACCTCATTAAAAATGGATGTGGCTTCTTGTAGAGGAGGTGGGGCTTAACATGAAATGCCATGCTTCAAAAATTCGCCAAAATTTTGGTGCAATTAGTGGCATAAGGTAGGCCAACTTAAAAAAGGTACAACGTTAGGCTAGACAGTTCGAGCTTGAGTCATTAACACTATTATACATGTGGCTCCATGTAAGACTGTCTATTCTAACTGTATGCTGTCTAAGAGACAGTTTTGATAAATCTTGATAAATCCCATGGGGGGGGTTTCCAAACCCCGGGGGGGAAAGGGGGGGGGGGGGTTTTTTTTAAAAAAACCCGGGGGGCCCCCCCGGGGAAACAAAAAAAAACCCCCGGGCCCGGAGGGGGGGGCCCCGTTGAAAATTTTAAAATTTTAAAACCCCCTTTGGAATTTTTTAAATTTTTTTTTTCAAAATTTTTTTTTTAAAATTTTTTTTTTTTTTTAAAATTTTTTTTTTTTGGGGGAAAAAAAACCCCCCCCCCTTTTTTTTTGGGGTTCCTTTTTTTTCCCCAAAAAAATTTTTTTTAAAAAAAATTCCTTTTTTTTTTTTTTTAAAAATTTTTTTTAAAAAATTTTTTTTTTCCCCCCGGGGGGTTTTTTTTAAAAATTTTTTTTTGGGTTAAATTTTTTTTAAGGTTTTGGGGGGGCTTTTTTAAAAAAAAAAAAAACCCCCAAAAAAAAAAAAAAAATTTTTAATTTTTTTTTTGGGGGAAAAAATTTCCCTTTCCATTTTTTAAAAAGGTTTTGGAAAAAAATTTGGGGGGTTTTTTTTTTAAAAAATTTTTAAATTTCCCCCAAAAAAAAAAAAACCCCCTTTTTTTAAAAAAATTAAAAAAAAAATTTGGGGGCGGGGGGGGTTTTTTTCCCCTTTTTTTTTAAAAAGATTTTTTTTAAACAAAAAAAAAAAGGAAAAAAAAAAAAAAAAAAATTTTTTTTTCCTTTTTAAAAACCCCCCAAAAAGGGGAAAAAAAATTTTTTTTGGGAAAAATTTTTTTTTAAAAAACCCCCAAAAAAAAAAAAAAAAAAAAAATTTTTTTCCCCCCCCCCCCAAACCCGGGGCCCCCCGGGTTTTTTTCTTTTTTTTTTTTCCCCTTTTCCCCGGGGGGTTCCCCCCCCGGGGGGTTTGGGGGGGGCCCCTTTTTTTTAAAAAAAAAAGGGCCCGGGGTTTTTTTTTTTAAAAAAAAATTTCCTTTTTTCAGTTTTTTTTCCCCCCCTTTGTTTTTTTGGGGTTTAACCCCCCCCAAAAAAAATTTTTTCCCCCCTTCCAAAACCCCCCCTTTCCCCCCCCCTTTTCCCTTTTTTGTTAAGGTTTTCCCAAAAAACCCGTCCCCCCGGGAACCCAAATTTAAACCCCCCCAAAAACCCCCCCCCCGGGGGGGGGGCTAAATTTCCCTTCGGGGGTTTTTTTTTTTCCCGGGTTTAAAAAAAATTTTTTTAAAAAGGGGGTTTTTTTAAGGGGTTTGAAGCTTTAAACCCCTTTTTAAACCCCCTTTTTCCCCCTTTTTTTTTTTTCCCCCCCCCCCCCTTGGGGTTTCGGGGAAAAATTCCCCCTTTTGGGGGGGGCCCCCCAAATTTCTGGGGGGTTTTTTTCCCGGGGTTTTTTTTAAAAAATTTCCCCCCCCCCCCAAAAAGGGGTTTTTTTAAAAAAAAAGGGTTTGGGGTTTTAAAAAAAAACCCGCAAAACCCGGAAAAAAGGGAAAATAAAATTTTTTTAAAATTTTTAAAAAGTTTTTTTTCCCGGGAAAAACCCCGGGGGGAAAACCGGAAAATTTTTCCCCCCCCCCGGGGGGTTTTTTTTTGGGGGGGGCCCAAAAAAAAAAAAAGGTTTTTTTTTTTTTAAAAAAAAATTTCCAAAAACCCCCTTTTGGGTTTTAAAAAAAAAAACCCCCTTTTTTTAAAAAAAAATTTTTTTCCCCCCCCAAAAAGAAAAAAAAAAAAAAAATTTTTTTAAAAAACCCAAAAAAAAAAAAAATTTTTTTTTAAAAAATTTTTTTTTAAAAAAATTTTAATTTTAAAAACCCCCTTTTTTAAAAAAGGGGGCCCCAAAAAAAAAAGGGGGTTTTTTTTTTAAAAAAAAAAACCGAAAAAAAACCCCCTTTTTCCCTTTGGGGGCCCAACCAAAAAAACCCAAAAAAAAAAAACCCCCCCGGGCCCAAACCCCCCCCGGGGGAAAAAAAAAAAAAAAACCCCAAACCGGGTTTTAAAAAAAAAAATTTTTTGGGGTTTTTTTTAAAAAAAAAGGGGGTTACCCCCCCCCTTTCAAAAAAAAAAACCCCCCCCCTTTTTTTTCCCCCAAAAAAAACCCAAAAAACCCTTTTTTTAAAAAATTTGGGGCCAAAACCAAATTTCTAAAAAAAAAGTTTTTTTAAAAAAAAAAAATTTTCCCAAAAAAAAAATTTTAAAAAAAAATTTTTTAAAGGGGGGAAAAACAAAAAAAAAAAAATTTTAAAAAAAATTTTAAAAAAAATTTTTTTCAAAAAAAAAACCCAAATCAACCCCCCCCCCCTTTTTTCCCAAAACCTTTTTTAAAATTCCCCAAAAAATTTTTTTTTTTAAAAAAAAAAACCCAAAAACAAAAAGGAAAATTAAAAATTTCCCCCCCCCCAAAAAAACCCGGGTTCCCAAATTTTGGAAAAAATAAAAAAATTTTTAAAAACCAAAAAAAGGGGAAATTAAAAAATTTTCAAAAAAAATTTTTCCCCCCTTCCTAAAAAAACCCCCCCTTTTTTTTAAATTAAAAACCCCCCCCTTTAAAAAAAAAAGGAAAACCTTTTCCCCCAAAAAAAAAATTTTAAGGGATTTTTTTTAAAATTTTTTTAAAAAAACCTTTAATTTTTAAAAATTTTTTAAAAAGAAATTTTTGGCCAAAATTTTTTTAACCCCGGGGCCCCCATTTTTTGGGGGGGGGGGAAAAAAAAAAAAAAACCCCTTTTGGTTTTAAAAAAACCCCCTTTTTGGGGGGAAAAAAAAAAAAAAAAATTTTTAATTTTAAATTTTTTTTGGGGGGGAAAAAATTTTTTTCCCAAAAAAAAAAACCGGGAAAAATAAGGGGAAATTTTTTTTTGGGAAAGAGGAAAAAAGAAAATTAAAAAAATTTTTAAAAATTTTTTTAAAAAAAAATTTAAAATTTTTAAAAAAAGGAAAAAAAAAAAAAAAAATTTTTTTTTTTAAAAAAAAATTTTTTAAAAAAAAAACCCCAAAATTTTAAGGATTTTTTTTTTAAAAAAATTTTTAAAAAAAAAAATTTTTAAAAAATTTTTTTTTTTTAAAAAAAATTTTCCAAAAATAAAGGGGTTTTTTAAAAAAATTAAAAAATTTCAAAAAAAATTTTTTCCCAAAAAAAAAAACCCCTTTTAAACCAAATTTTAAAAAAATTTTTTTAAAAAAAATTTAAAAAAAAAAAACCCCCCCCAAAAAAAAAAAATTTTTAAATAAATTTTTTTTTCCCTGCAATAGTCACCATGGGGGGAAATTAAGTTAACCTATTTCCCTTTTGGGAATTTTCCCGAATACCCAAATCTAATTCCCGGAAAAAAAACTCCTTTTTTTTAAAAACATTAAATTGAAAAAACTCAAAAAATTAAACCATTTTTAGGGTTTAAAAAGAAAAAAACCTAAAAAATTAAAAATCCTTACCTTAAGGCTTTCGGAATTGTAGCCAAACGTCCCCTTTAACATATAATTTTTTTATCTCCAAATTCATAAAAATCAATCCTACCAAACGGTAAGTTGGTTTGGTTTTGAACCTTGGCCTCTAGAAAGCCAAATTTTTGTTAAACCCCGGTTTAAATTTAAGGGAAAATTTAATTATTTTCGAACACAAATTTCTATTTAAGAAAGCTGGTTTTCATTCACCTTAGTTTATTTTTGTGACTAGGGGAACATCTTGCTTTGGGAAGTTTTTTTTAATTTATTGATAAAATAAAACACAATCAAATTTTTTTTTTACTGGGGAACCAAATATACAATTTTTCTGGACCCCTCGGGGTTTCATTTTATTGACTTTTCAAATAACTGTTATGTGGGGGACATGAGGGAAAACAATTTTTTTATCCTTTACAACTTTAATTTTGGGCATTTTCACCATTGAACAAGATTCATCTCTGTATCTTAATTGTCCCCAAGCTTAGCTCTTTTCAGCAGCTCACTCCTGATCTCCCCCTCCATCCATTGACTTTGATGGGCAGGATGTAACCTGATCCCTTAGTGAGCTTATACCACATTTCCTCTCTCACAATGGATTTTAGCAGTAAATAAAGAGAGAACTATCATGTCAGGAAGGAGCAAACAGGATGGCTCATTAGTGGAGAAAGAGGTATTATCTCTAATAAGATTTTTATATCCACTTGCACTATTAGTTTATGCAGAGTTTGCTGATACAACAATCCCCATTGCATAGACCTCCCACTTTATCAACTTAATTTTTTTTTATATGTTTTATCAAAATGAATTGTGAAAACTGAGCATAAGGTTTAGGAAAACAAACATTATAGTACCTCTAAGTAAATAAGATCAAAGATAAAGCTAAGTTACGGTTATATGATAAACAAGATATAATAATATCTGGACATGAAGAATTAGGGTGACATGTATGAATGTTGCTGCTGACAGGCCAGTTATAAATAGCATTAAAGGGGTTGTCTCACTACAAGGATCGCTGCTTTTTATGTTAAAGATCTTGCAAAAACAAGTCACTTTGCAATATATGTCCATTAACAGTGTCCTACCTATTCCTAGACATCCACTCGTGTTTGGGCTTCATCGGCCCCTCAGGTCAACACTATAGCTACAGACCTGTTTGATCTCTCCTGATAGGCTGCCAGCACTGGTTGCTATAGCTACAGACCTGGCTTCTACTGCAGCCTAGAAGGAGCCAGTAAACACGCCCCTGAATTCAAAATGAAACCAAGAAAACAGGGCTGAGGTAAGATAAATCAATGTAGTGAGACATCCCTTTTAAGGTAGTGCAGAATGCACCAGAATGTATTAAGCTATTCTTCTGCAGATTTGGGGTCACATGTATGAAAACTGTCTAGGTTTAAAACTCACTTTGTTGCCCATAGCAACCAGAGCGCCCCTTTCATTTCATATAGTGCTCTGGAGAAATAAAAGGATTGGTCATTATGGGCAAAAAAGTTAGTTTTAGACCTAGACAGTTTTCATACATGTGGACCTTGGTGTCAAAGGATCATAAATGTGTCTAATCCTAAGAATATGGTGCCAAATCTTTGGCGCATTAAAAACTGTCACTCCTGTGCTTATCGCACCAAAGTTTGGAGAGCAACTATTCATACATCTATAGAACAGATTTACTACAACTTTTTGACGCCAGAAAACTGGTGCAGCTCCATTCATACATGTTGCCCTTAATGGGTAAGTTTCTACTCAGACTTACTTTTCCTTATGAGCTACAATGAATATGACGGCCTTATAGTCCATAAGGTCACTCACAACCCTTCTCATTTTAATGTTACAGCAATCAATCACAAAGCCTCCTCCCTCTAGAGCTTTCCTGATAAAATCCTCATCATATGTGAGAGAATGGAACTTGTCTTTCCCAACTGTGTAATATGTTTTATCTAAAGACCCAATTAATATAATGTATCCTCCAGGTTTTAGCAACCTTGAGAACTTCCTGAGATATCTCATGTAATCATCTTTAGTTCTGCAGATATTATCTAAGAGCCAGACACTGATGATACAATCTGCTGGAGGTAAGACCATCGGATCCATTATATTCTCTTTCTCCAGGTCACATTTCACAAAGTGTTGAACTGCTGATCTCACTTTTCCTTCTTTGTCCAGTAACTGGTCACTGAAAGAGATAGGAAAATAAGATAAGTGATTGTCGGCATTAATAAGGCGGCAGGAAAATTCAGCAGTTAGACCTGTATTATTGGCTTCCAGTAGTGTTACAACAACATGACTTTAACCTTGACTGGAGGACTAAGTACCAAGCTTATACTGTGTTCTTCCAACCCTCCCCATAATTATACAGGACCCTATGGAAGTGAATATTGATTGAAAAGGATAATTGTAGATTGTTCTACTAAGTTTCAAATTGCAATCTTATATAGCATAACGTTGCAAAGGTGAGTAGAAGATATAGTGCCAAACATAGATCTGCTTCACATCTCTTGTACAGTGGCAATAAAGACAAAAACAATGGGGCTCCCCTAAAATTTGATCAAATGCTTCACCTGCATCCTTCTACGTCTACGTGAAATTTTGTGGCATGGCCCCAGTCGAATGCTCCAGTCCGTGTGTTCAGCCATCTCTTCATCTCCATGATGCATCTGTCACTGACCTTCAGCACTACGATGATCTTGAAAAACTCACAGGCTGCAAGCAAATGATGAACTATGGAACCACCACTGAGGTCAATCAAAATATCGCCTTTAATATGACCTGAAGAAACAGTTTCCAAAAAAAAAACAAAAAACAGTGAATATGTTAAACCCATATAGATGTTACAAATAATGACTATTTCACTTCTATAATAATGTCGATGTTAGTATCCTAAGGCTAAGTTCACATGGCATATTTGCGGGGTGTAAACAACATAAAATGTCACAGTTATTGATGTCTGAAAAGTTAAGCTGCAGACAGGGCCGTTCCTAGGGGCGGGCCGAGACGGGCTATCGCCCGGGCCCGGCCTCCACACACCCAGGGGGGCGCACCGTGCAGAGTCAAAGCAATAGCCTGCACACAATCTTAGTAGCAGCATCGCCGGCACTAAGCACCCTCCTGCCTCCCCCCCTGTATGTATCAGCGCTTAGTGAGCACTGATACATACACAGCGTTGCAGGGGGCGCACGGCTTTCACCGCACCCCCTGCACCGCTGAGTCTCGGCTCCTATCCCAGGAGACCCCGGGTGCTGAGTGTAAGCGGTGTGATGACGTCACGTTGCTTACACTGAATCCAGGCTCCGGACCGGGATGCGCTGCAGGGATCCTGGAAAGGTAAGTGAGTTTTTTTATGTTATTATCCTTAGTTAGAGGGGCAACTGGCTACAGGGGGCAAAACTGTACGGGCAAAACTTGCTACAGGGGAGAATTGGCTACAGGGGGCCAAACTGACTACAGGGGGAAAATGGCTACAGGGGCAAAACTGGTGACAGGGGACAACTGGCTAACAGGGGAAACTGGCTACAGGGGGAAAAACTGGCTACAGGGGACAACTGGCTACAGGGGGCAAAACTGGCTACAGGGGGTAAAACTGGCTACAGGGGGCAACTGGCTACAGGTTGCAACTACCAGGGCTACAGGGGGCAACTGGCTACAGGGGGAAACTAGCAGGGATACAGGGGGCAACTAGCAGGGCTACAGGGGGCAACTAGCAGGGCTACAGGGGGCCACTGGCTAAAGGGGGCAACTGACTATAGGGGCAACTATCATGACTACAGTGGCAACTATCATGGCTGCTGGGGCTGCTATCTGGTTACAGGGGGGTATTACATGGCTAGAGGGGCAAGGCAATCATCTGGTGAAGCATTATGGCGCATTATTTTACGGGGAGCGCGAAATTTCTTCACTTCGCCATGAGTGCTATTTAGCCTAGGAACGGCCCTAGCTGCAGATAAAGGACATCACCTTCTTCTCAGACGTACTGTGAGGTGTGAAGGACACCATGCAAAATCTTTGTGAAGAAATTGTACAGAAAAAGATTGAATTGGGATCCCTTTATGAAAGAAGCACTGCTCCTGAGTCTAGAGCAGCGAGATTGCCAAGATGTTCCTGCCTGGAGTCAGGGTGGTGGTGAAATCAACCGAGGCTAGCAAGAGCAGAGGTGACAGGGCTATCTATATATTTCATCAGCCTCCATTCGGCCACAATGTATTTACATACATACGGAGGTAATGGATTGACCTGCAGTCAAGACGATGAGGGAATGGTGAGTAGAAGGGTCTAAAACTTCTTGGGTATCTAGAAATTTTCTTTGCTTATGATAAGTTTAGATTTAGGAAGGTGTTAGTTTTGGACCATCTCCAGAATATAATATCCTAGTAGGGTTTTAGACAGAAAAGAAGTAAGAAATCTAGAATAATAAGTTTAATTGTATTCTATAATGGATGGGAATAAGTACAATGACTGCTACAGAGCTAAGACATTGGTCTGCCACTGTATTCCAGATAGAGTGAACAGAGGACGGTTTGGAGACAATTAGACCGATTATTAATGAGTTACAGTAATCAAGTAAAAACAAGAATGAATCAGAACAATAACAGTTTTGCCCATTCTGTGCAATGCAGAACAGGACCAATCCTCCAGAGCAAGTGCTTCTAATACATTCTAGAAGGAAGATACTTATTTGATGGAACAGATGGAAGCCACCATACATATCAGTGATCAGAGGTACAACTGTCCACCTGTTGTGTCTATAATGCATATCTGTATGCAAACTAAAATACCAAAAGTAGAAAAAAGGGAAAGTGTGCACTTGTCTTTGAAGATAAATGGATAAAAACAAGCTACAATATAGCATTAATTCATCATCAAATAAAATTAAGTTTACTACCTGACTCCTTCTCACATCCGAGTCTTTCTCACATTTAAAGCTAAATTATTCAAGATCATTATCATATATACAGTAATAGCTGAATTACATTTGAAAACTCCTATTGTCCTGGCCTGATGACTCTTAGTTGAGAAATTATGATTGTATATCTATTTTATTAGGACTAAGTTATATCTGGTCGTATTGACAGCTTTTTAATTGATCAGTGTTGTAAGGACGATTTAAGATTTGTACATAGATTTGTATTTATGAAGGAGAAGAAGGGCCTTCGGAGAAAGGTTCCAGTCCGGGTGGCCTCTTTGCTTTTTTTGAATGTTGCCACCTCTTGGAGAGGGCTTGATTTTTTCCAGTGCAAATAGTTTTAAAGAATTTGTTTTGGATTCATGATGTTCAATACAGTGTTTTGCTACATTGGACCTATTACAGTTTCCTGGGCCACCCAGAGGTGGCAACAATGAAAAACAGCTCTTAGAGAAAGAGACATATTAGATATTTATCATGAACTCAGTTTCCCCTTATCTTCTCAATTTACGTAAATAAATTATGTTATATTATTGTCTCTAATATATATGCAGTATCTCTACGCACTTGGTTCATTTTGCTTGTATATAATATGTCTTTCTTATTTGTTTTAAAATTTTGGGGATCATCATTTTATATTTGTATAGGATATTGTTTTTATTGTGTTTTCCTGTAGTAGCATGACGTCGGTTTCCCTGTCTCCTAATAGATGCGCCAAAGGTGCAGCAGGCTTAGCTGTCCCATGGGGGTGAATGTGCTTGGTTACTAAGGTACACTCCTACATTGCGGTGTGCTTGATTGCTTGGTCTTGTGGCACATCACCTATAACGTGAGCCTTCCAATCCGCTGTGTGAGTGGCACCTAGTTTTCAGACTGGGTCGCATTGAAAAAGATCTACGGCTCAAAATGCGCCAGCCTGGTTTGTGCCCTGACCCTGTGTTATACCATAATTTTATTTTTTGATGTGGAATAAACATTTTTTTATTATGAAGGAGTGCTGAACCCCATGCTTCTTTTTGCATCCTGTTGTGACACTACACCAATTTAAGAAGTAAGCTAGTCCTAAATACCCTGACAGTATGATGGCTCAGTGGTTAAAGGGGTTGTCTCACTCTATTGATTCATCTTAACTCAGTCCTTTTTTCTTGATTTCACTTTGAATTTCTGGGGCATGTTTTACTGTCATCCACAGGCTGCAGTAGAAAGCCAGGTCTTAGCTATATCAATCAGTGCTGGCAGCCTACAGGAGAGAATCAAACAGGTCTGTAGACTATAGTGACCTGAGGAGCTGATGCAGCCCAACAAGAGGAGATATCTAGGAATTAGTAGGCACATCTGTTAATGGACATGTATTACAAATTGAAACTTTTTTTTGCTAAGATCCTGTAACAAAAAGAAAAAGCAGCAACCCCTGTAGTGAGACAACCCCTTTAACACTGTTGTTCTGCAGCACTGGGATTCTGGTTCAAAATCCAACCAAGGACTGATGGGAGTTATGACAATCTCATTACTGCGCTGTGGAATATGTTGACTCTATATAAATTCAGGGTTAGAAATCATAGAAGATATCATTGCCTTGAAACCTATTTGGGAAACTAAAGTTTATTTCTGAAGGAGTTATAAGCTTCTCTGCAGTTCCCTGGCAGTAATTCAAAATATACACCTACAGCTTTTCTTGGAAAACCTCTGGTGTCTATTAGTAATGATCCTTAAGAGCACCCTTGGTTCCCTTTTTTTCTGGATTTATCATATGCTGACTTTTCTCCCTTTTACTCTTTCAGTTCTTGTCATATACCTGGATCTGGTTCTGTAGAATCTACCAAATAAAAAAGATAAAATAGGAACATTCTCAGGTGTATAATATATACTATTAGACTAGAAAACTCAGAGACCCTAAATCTTGAACACCCAAAACAAGTTCTATAGTTAGTCATATATACAGTAAGGGCCACATGTATGAAACTGTTTAGGTCTAAAACTCACTCTTTTTGCCCATAGTAACCTTTAGGGCAAAAAAGTGAGTTGTTAGACCTAATACAGTTTCATACATATGGACCCTAAGGAGCGACATGAATTAGTCCCAGGCTTTTCGCCTGTTTTGTTTTGGCGATATTCTGCGCCTGCATCCCGAATCCCGCCTGTCAGACGCGGGGTATGCAGTGTTAGGCACAGTGTTTCGCCACTGATTCACTGCGCCCCGAACAAGAGGGGCGGGCAGTGGGCGCGGTGTGTGCGCGGGGAAGCGTCCGGGGCGGGACCGCGCAGCTCCGAAAACCCCGAGGCATCTGCAATGGCGAGTCGGCAACGCGATGCCAGTGCATCCTCGCAGCTCCGACATGCAGACCAGGTTTTTTTTTGGTCTAAATCCTCCACAGAGACGAATGTGAAGCAGATTGGAACAGAGCGAGGAAAACAGATAGAAGATCACGACAGAAATCTCGGCGCTCCGCTCCTGCAGCAGGAGTATATTCCCGAAAAATCCGGCTTTATAAGGCGTAAACAGTGGTCAGAAAAGAAGCTGAACGAAAAAATAAACATAATTAAAAAAAAAAAAAACACTTTTCAAAACCTAGCACTGCGCAAAATCAGCAATTATGATATTGAAAATTGCCGGGAAATACAGTAATTCAAATTCCGAAACCATTCTCTCATTGGTCCGGCAAAACCGTCCGATCAGAATAGGATCGAACAGTGAACCATTAAAACCTATGGAAAGGATTGACCATCAGAATCCACGGCGGGAATAATTCAAAATACATAAAAAAGACTGAAAAGAGCTGATTGACTGAGCTAGCGGTGCTTGGTTATCCCAGCCCATCAGAGCGCAGCTACTTACCCCATTATAGGCTATGGAGAGATGCGCACTGATGTCTCGGCGCTCCATCCCGTGCGGCATAAGTAATAATCAACAAATTATTGTTATTAAATATGTAAAACATTATCAAATAAAGACCGAACCCTTCTTTACAAATAAAACATTAAAAACCCCGAACAACGCGTTGCGAACGAGACGCACGTCGCTACATAGGGCATTGCAATGAAGATTGCCGGAAATACAGTAATTCAAATTGTTTATGCTATTCTCCATAGGGGGGGGTGTCGCATAAACCAGCCCCCAATCAGAATAGGAGCGACAAAAGTCCCATGATATACCTATGGAGGAGAATTGACCAATCAGAATAGGAGCGACAATGTCCCATATATCCTATGGAGGAAACATTGACCATCATATTTCAAAGGCGGGACATTCAAATTACAGTAAAAAATGCAGAAAACTATCTGATTGGTAGAAGCGGCGGGGTCTCTCCAGATTAGCCAATCAGGCTCGAGCTACTTACACATAGAGTTTCTATGGGGAAAAAAATACTGAGCGCGAACAACAGTGATTGGCTAAGTTAAAAGAGGCGCCGAAATTGGACCCATGGGAGAGCGATCGATGCTCCTATGGGTTTTCTAATGCAATTGACTAAAAATGTACATGGCCGAAATCAAAGAATAACACTACAGAAGTGGTCCCATGTGTATAAAAAAACCGATGATAATTCTGGGGGAAACGAAAAAAAATATTAAATAAAAAAATCATGTTTATTTTCTTTAATTTTCGTTGCACCCATACTATTGATCCTAGGCTAACGAAAAAAAAAAATAAACATGATATTCTTGCTTTTAATATTTTTTTTTCGTTAGCCCCATATTATTATTCGTTTTTAAATACATATCAGGACAACTTCTGTAGTGTTTATAGATTTACTTTCGGCCGTGTATAGTTTTATTTCAGATTGCATTTAGAAAACCCATATGAGCGTCGCTCGCTCTCCAGTGGTCCAAATAACGGCGCCTCTTTTAACTTACCAAACACATAGCACCTCAGAATTTCTTTTCCCCATAGAACTCTATGAGAAAGTAGCGCCTCACTGATTGGCTAAGCTGGACGAGCCCCCGCCGCTTCAACCATTCACTCGTTTCTGCATTTTTACTGTATTTTGAACTGTCCCGCCTTGATATGATTGGTCCAATTTTTCTCCATAGGATATAATGGGACATTGTCCCATCCTATTCTGATTGGTTAAGTTTCTCCATAGTTTTAAAATGTGATATTGTCCTCCTATTCCTGATTGCTGTGTTTTATGCCGGACCATGAGAATAGCTTAAACAATTTGAATTACTGTAATTTCCGCAACTCTCTCTATTGCAATTCCTTGCAATTCTCGGCGACAAACGCGTTGTTCGGTGATTTTAACTGCCTTTATTGTGTAAAGACGGGTTCAACACTTTATCTTAATAATGTTTTTAAACACTTAAGTAAAATAATTTTTTTATTAATACTTCCATGCCGCACGGCTCTGAAGCCAAGATTTCATAGCGCCCATCTCTCCATATACCTATAATGGAGAAGTAGCTCACGCTCAGAGATGGCTGGGATACTCCAAGCCAGACCGCTCGCTCAGCCAATCAGCTACTTTTCTGTCTTTTTTACTGTATTTTGAACTGTCCGCCTTTGATTTTGATTGGTCTAAACTTCTCCATAGATATCATGGGAACTTTGCGCTCATATCTGATTCGTTAATCACTCTTGTTCATAGTTAGAATGGCCACTGTCGCTCCTAGTTCTGAAGTGGTCCAAGACTTCTTCCATAGGTTTGAATGGTTCTCTGTCGCTCCTATTCAGAATGGCTGACCTAGCCGAGCCCACGCAAGCTCTGCCAATCAACCTCTTTTCAGATTTTTTACAGTACTTATGGAACTGTCCCTGCCGGTGGATCTAATTGGTCTAAAATTCTCCATAGCTAAATGTCTTTGTCCTCCTATTATGATTGGCTGAGCTACCAGGTCCCCGGTAGCTTAACCAATACAGCACTTTTCCAGTCATGAGTTTTACTGTATTTGTATGACTAAGCGCCGGCCGTGGATTCTGATTGGACATAAACTTTCCCCCTAGGTTTTAAATGGTTCACTGTCCCTCCTATTCTGAGGTGTCCCGGTTTATTGCCGGTCCGAATCAGAATGAGCATGATCTAGAATTTTAAATACTTATTTCCCGGCAATTGTCCAATTTCCTTGAATTAGTGATTTGGGTAATTGATTTTTGTTGATGAGATGTATTTTTTATTTTTTTGAGGTTCAGGCTCTTGGTCCGGAGGTTGGTGGGGCAAGTGATTGGGGGGGTTGGTGAGTTTTTAGGGGGGGGGGTGTTTTTGGGGGGGGGTGAGAGATCATACTCCGAGCCGACATCTGGGAGAAGATTTCGAGCGCGAGATTCCAGCCTGTCGCCATCGTGTTTCTGTTTTTCGCGCTAGTCCCTGCCCACACACGGCCCAATGAGCGCGCGCACTGCGTCGCGCATCACGTCCCAGGCGCTGTCCCAACACACACTGGCGAGCCGCAGTGCGCCTTTTCCCAGCATGTAGAGTGCGCTGACCTCCAGCGCGAATCAAGGCGCAAGCCCCGCTCTGCGCCTCAGTCCCCGCACTGCGCCCCCACCACTGGCCAGGCGCAGTGGACTTTTCCCCGCATGTATGACCTGCACACCTCCGGCGCCGAATCATAGGCGCAGCCCCGCACGCGCCTCGGACCCTGCACTGCGCCTAATAACACTGGTGAGGTGCGGCGGACTTTACATGCTATGTATGAGCGCGCCCCGGCCCCGACCGAAAATCAGCGCAGATTCCGCCGGAAACTGGCGGGAAAGGTGCGCCCCGACTCAGCGAGATTCATACATGTGGCCCTAAGTGCTTAAAATCAAAGTGAAAAAAAGGCAGAGAAAGAGGTTTTCTTTTGCTTCCCTCAAGGACAGCAAGGTGATGGGCGGGTGATGGTTTAGATACAATGGGCCACATTTACTATTGCCCTCTAAAACTTAGCATAAAATCAGACAGGCAGTTGAAAAATGCACCAGATTTATCACAACAGCTCATTCTGTTTGATTATTGTGTCAAATCTTTAGAGTTATTTAGCTTTGTAAGACCAACCTTTACTTAGCCTAGTTTCAACTCCTGTATATTGATTCCTTTTTGGTGCTGTCTAGGGCACAACATTTCACAAGGTGCTGACACCCCCTTTAAATTACACCGTGCTCCATGATCGGAGGTTGCAAAAAGTATCTAAAGTGTATAATAAATGTGTCTTCAACATGCTACGCTTAATATACACTGGCACATTTGGACACATTTTACAAGACTTTTCTGGCACAACCACAATGGTAAATCTGGACCAATATGATTTTGATAATCAGGCTCTGTTTGCATTGCATGCACAAAATTGTTCTATAAAAAAGTAGAAAGACAAAATAATACCAACTAAACATAGAATCAACATGATACATACCCGCTGTGAAAATTGTGTTCAGATTTTCCATGGGAAATATTAAGGTGTCCTCTTGAAAAAATGTTTCATCTGAAAAGTAATGCTCCAGATGTTGTCTAGAATCATAGCCGTGTACTTGATAGAGCTTACGATCACAGGAATCCATGGTCTAATCTTGTCTCACAGACGGGGTGACTGCCTCTACACCGGAGCTCAAACACTTGATATAGTTATCGGGAATCAGTTTACAAAGTACATAAATAAGAACTGCTGACAACATTATGATTTTTTTTTTTTTATCTATGAGTCATGGGATCATGTGGGATAAAAAAGAAAAACAAAAACATTAATGATCTTCAAAAGAGCAGCTCAATACTTCTGATAATGAGAAAAAGCCCAGAATTGTCTATTTTTATTTATTTAATGGTTTTTAACTCCTTCAACCCTTTAATGTCAAGGCCAATTTTGACCTTCCTGACCGAGACCCATTTTTCACACCTGATGTGTCATTTTATAAGGAAATAACTGTTTAATATTTTAGCTATTCATGTAATTCAGAGATTATTTTCTCATGACACATTGGGACAAATGTATGAAAATTATCTAGGTCTAAGACTTTTTTTGTCATGTACAGCAACCATTCAGAGCTTTCATTTCATATGTTGCTCTGAAAAATGAAAAAGGAGCTCTGATTGGTTGCTATGGGCAACAAACAAAGTCTTAGATCTATATAATTTTCATACATGTCCCCCAAAGTGCTTTAAAGGGGTTTTCTCATTACAGGCTTTCGTGGCATCCTAAGCATTCACTCTCTTGCAGCTTCAAATCTAAGGGCGGGTCTCTTCTTCCAGTTGGCATGTCCTCCCTCACTGAAGACTTGTGACCTCATCATTCTGTGTGAGCAGGGGAAGGGAGAGGATGTCACAGCTCTCCTGCAGTGGTCAGTTCTCAGGCTAGCAGAGCTGTCACCTCCCTCCATTAAGCACCATGTAAATCGAACACCTGTTTTGGTGTAAACAGTTATACATACAGCCTGAACTGATGAAACAAATGTGAGAAATGCACTCTGCTCCCCCCTCTACCGCCTGCCTGATAACAACAATGCAGGTTTTCTGGCTACAAGAATCGGAATGTGGAAGGAAGGGGATAGCTCTGCGGGCATGAGAACTGACCATTGCCGAAGTTCTGCAGAGCTGTGACATCCTCTCTGTGTATAAGGCTGTGTAATATGAGGGTGAGAGTGAATCAAGCATCTAGAGACTGGAGACAGAGTTATTGCCCAGATCTTTCACATAGAGCTATCACTGGGAGAAGGGGCATAGATGAGCTCATGAAGCCATTATTCCACAGCTCAGGGTACAGTGAAAGACAATGAGAACATAGACAACAGCCATTTTTACTTTCATTTTGCACACCTCATAGGGAAGAGAGTGCAGGCAGCCAA